>JAVKPL010002510.1:0-182706 GCA_032173675.1 Gastrolobium villosum
TTTTGGCTCAAGGCGGTGAAATTTCTAGGGTCATTTCTGCTAATGGAGTTGCAGTTGATCCTAACAAGATTGAGGCCGTGATGGACTGGGAGAGGCCCAAGACGGTTACAGAAGTGAGAAGCTTCTTGGGTTTGGCAGGCTACTATAGGAGGTTCATAGAAAGATTCTCCAAGATGGTGTTACCGATGACTCGCCTTACCCGAAAGGAGACTCCATTCGTGTGGACACATGAGTGTGAGGAGTGTTTCCAGGAGTTGAAGGAGAGACTGACTACTGCTCCAGTGTTAGTTCTTCCTGATCCTGCGGGAACAGTTTGAGTTATACTGCGATGCCTCTGGTAAAGGGTTAGGCTGTGTATTGATGCAGAAAGGGAAAGCTGTTGCCTATGCTTCAAGACAGTTGAAACCTCATGAGGAGAACTACCCGACTCACGACTTGGAGTTGGCAGCCATTGTTTTTGCTTTCAAGATTTGGAGGCATTACCTGTTTGGCATGAGTTTGCTGTAAGTGACCACAAGAGCCTGAAGTATCTGTTTGACCAGAAGGAGTTGAACATGAGACAACGTAGATGGATGGAGTTCTTGAAGGACTACGATTTTGAGTTGAGGTATCATCCTGGCAAGGCCAATGTGGTAGCCGATGCTTTGAGTCGGAAATCCGTGAGCTTATCCAGTTTAATGATGAATGACTACGAGGTGATCGAAAAGTTCAGAGACTTGAGAGTGAACTCCTTGTTTGGGGGTGCACTGCTTGAGATGGAAACAGCAGAGGTGATTAATGAGCTGATGGAGAAGATTTAAGAGGCGCAAGTGCAAAGAGAGTGCCTTGATTATGTGAAGAACCAAGACGGTGTGTCTTGGAACGAGGATGGATTGCTGCTGTTCCAGAAGAGGATTGTTATCCCTCGAGGACCATTGACCGAGGAGGTTATGGCAGAGGCTCATAAGGGCCGGTTCACTATCCACCCTGGTGCCACAAAAATGTACCAGGACTTAAAAAGAAATTTTTGGTGGCCGGGCATGAAGAAGGACATAGCGGTCTACGTGTCCAAGTGTTTGATATGTCAGAAAGTGAAGATCGAACACCAGAAACCGTCTGGTAAACTTCAACCTCTTGAGATTCCACAGTGGAAGTGGGAGAGTATTTCCATGGACTTCGTGGTGGGATTGCCTAAGACTCAGGCTGGTTGTGACTCTATCTGGGTCATTGTGGACAGATTGACCAAGTCTGCCCATTTTCTTCCAGTGAAGGTGAGCTTCACTATAGAGCAGTTGGCCAAACTATATGTCCGCGAGATCGTGAGGCTTCACGGGGTGCCCGAGAGTATCATCAGTGATAGGGACCCGAAGTTCACATCTTGGTTCTGGGAGGTACTGCAGGAGGCTTTTGGTACGCAGTTGAGATTGAGTACCGCCTATCACCCTCAGACTGACGGACAGACTGAGCGGACCATCCAGACATTGGAGGACATGTTGAGAGCTTGCACGTTGGAGCAGGGTTCTGCATGGGATAGGTACCTTCCGTTGGTTAAATTCTCGTACAACAACAGTTTTCATGCTAGTCTGGGCATGGCACCCTATGAGGCGCTGTACGGTAGGAGGTGTCGGACTCCTACTTGCTGGTCTGAGGTTGGAGATAAAGAGCTATTTGGCTTGGACTTTGTCCAAGATACTACCCTACAGATCCAGATGATCAGGGAAAAGATGAAGCAGGCGCAGAATCGCCAGAAAAGCTACTATGATGTCAAGCATCGACAACTGGAGTTCAGTGAGGGTGAGCACGTGTTTGTGAAACTTTCACCTGTCACCGGTGTTGGACGGGCACTCGGAGTGAGGAAGTTGAGCCCGCGATTCATTGGGCCCTACCAGATCCTTGGTAGAGTAGGACCAGTTGCCTATCGACTCGCCTTGCCTCCGAACTTAGCCAACATCCACGACGTGTTTCACGTGTCTCAGCTTCGGAAGTACATAGCAGACCCTTCGCACGTGGTGCAGCCGGATGATGTGGAGGTTCGGGAGAACCTAAAGACTCCCGTCGGACCACTCAAGATTCTCGATCGAGGCGAGAAACAGCTTAGAAGCAAGATCATTCCGATGGTCAAGGTGCAGTGGACCGGGCGTAGTCCCGAGGAGTGCACGTGGGAGCGAGAGGATGAGCTTCTCCGACAGTATCCCGACTTTCGAGACAGGTATGTTTTTGATTTTGAGGACAAAATCCTTAAAAAGGTGGGGTGAATGTAAGAACCCGCACCGCTAATTAAGGTAATTAGTGAATTAATTATGATAATTAGGAAATAATTCCATAATTGACCTTAATAATTATTATTGGGCTTAAATAATTATAATGAATGAGTAAAAGTGCTGAAAGTCGCTTTTTGGAAGAAAAGCGCAGATACCGGTTCTGCTACTCGGTATAAATGTGTACCGGAAAAGTATCCCTGAAAATTATAACGAATGCATGATAATTACTAGAATAATATGTAGGACTTGTAAAACAAGTTTCAAGTCAAAATAACGTAATCTGATGCCAGAACTGATACTGGCTATGGAAAAGCGAGTACCGGAAAGGTGCTCCGAAAAATAAAATAAAAATATGATAAATCTTAGAAAAATGCGTAGGTCTAGATTCTAAAGTTTGAGATCAAGATCTTTTACTTTGCTATTAAGGCTTATACTGCGCGTGTGTGGCCTTGTGCCTATAAATAGACCCATTAAGGGCACAAAACCCTAGACACATTCTTTCCTACGTGAAAGTGAGGGGCTGAAGGGTTGTGGGGCTGTTTTCTTGTGGGAAACACTGTTTCATTGATCTTTCTCTCTTCTTTGGTCAAAGTTGGCACCTTTGGCTTTGATCCTTCACCCTCCTTCTTCTATGCACCTTGGTTGTGTATGGAGAGCTTCACCTCTGTGTTTAATCACTGTTAGAGGGTTGTGGAAGGGTTGAGTTGGGGTTGTGTGAGAGTTGTGAGCTTCTTCTTGGTTGTGAGTGATCCAAGAAGCCACCTTTGAGAAGAAAGGACTCATCTTGGTGTGCATTTTCGTACACCATTGTGTGGCTGAGTTTGAAGTGTCTTGGGAGAGCTCCAAGAGCACACCTTGCTCTGTTTTGAGCTTTGGTAAGTTCCCTCACCTTTGATCTTAAGTTTTGATGCTTAAAGTTGATGTCTTGGCCATGTTTAATGAGTAAACAAGAGGGTATAATGTATATGAACCTAAAATGGATTAAAGATGCATGCTTTAACGTGTACATGTGTTAAAAGTTGGATCTTTGGGTTGGATATTCACGAAATGCAGAAACTGCATTCTGTCGTGAGATATCCGGATATTTGTCGAACAGATATCCGGATATCAGTATCCGGATATGGTATCCGGATATTGATATCCGGATATGGGATCTGGGTATCCGGATATGGCATATCCGGATATGTCCAGTGTGATATCCGGATATGGCATATCCGGATATGTCCCTTCTGATATCCGGATATCCTGGGTTTTCACAGAACAGTAGCCGTGCTGTGTGAACAGTAAGCTATTGGGTGATTGTGGACCCAAGTTTAAGGAAGTTGAACTTCTGTGATTAATGAACTAAGTCAGAATCATGTGATTAAGGGCTTATGGCTTTGTTGGAAGCCTTAAGACGTAAAACGTAAAGGAAAGGCGTAGTCTTTAAGTTGTATGCTTGTGATGCATTAATATTGATGTATTATTGGTCCATATCAGATTGTGATACTGCTGTTTGTGGACTTGTGAGTGGTTGGACTCTTGGCTTGGATAGCTAGCTTGCAAGGTAAGCTTTCGTGTCCTCGGTTTAGCCATTTTGTTGTTCCACCATGTCCCATGGGGATGGGTTTATGCATGCTGTGTTACATGCTTTATTGTTTTGGAAATGCTGTTGAGCTATTTATATGCAATGAGCTTTTATGAGATGCATGTGGTGTCCACCTAGACGGTAAGCCTGAGTATGTAGTACATACAAGATGGTGAAGCTGTGGGTGAGGTGCAGGTAGTATCCATGTACTCATGTAGGTATAGATGTATTCCTACATTTCTCTGGCCAGTAGATTTGATAAACACACATGGCATGATTAATTGCTGCATCGCATAGTTTTGGAACTTATACTGTAAATACTGTTTTTGAACTTATATTACACATGTAAGTGAGCTTGGGGTGGAGACTCCTTGAGGACCCCTTGTCTTACTGAGATTTCTTGTTAGAGATCTCACCCCACGTTTGGGGACGCTTATTTCAGGACCAGGTAATGTTGAGGGCTCAGGTGGCAGGAGGCCAGAGCTGAGTTGATATTTATGATATGCTGACATGCTGGATGTTGACTGCTGTTATGTTTTCCGCTTGATTATGATATTATGATTGAGACTGTTGTTGGGCATTGTGTCTTATTTGGTGAGCATGGGGTTTGTCCATGCCATATGGTTTTGTTATTGTCTTTTAATTGAAGTTGTAATTAAAGTATCAGGATTTTGACCCAGGCTATGTGTCGTAGTCCTGCGGCTTTAGATACTCACTTTATATTTATTCATGAGGTATTTCAGTTAGTTGTCTTGCAATTTACATACAGGCAGTATTTTATGAAATTGACTAAGTAATCAAGTTGGCTAAGGTTAATGACGTCATAATTGAATTAAAGAAAAAGTTATTCCGCATTTTAATTAAGCGTAGCTTAATACGATAGTATGTTAACAATCCGGGTTAACACGGGCTGTTACAGTGTGTCTTGGAATGAGGATGGACTCCTGATGTTTCAGCAGAGGATTGTGGTTCCTCGAGGTCCGTTGACTGATGAGGTTATGGCAGAAGGCCATAAGGGCCAGTTTTCTATCCATCCTGGTGCTACAAAGATGTATCAAGATCTGAAGAAGAGCTTCTGGTGGCCGGGCATGAAGAAAGATGTTGCTGTTTTCGTGTCCAAGTGTTTGATTTGTCAGAAAGTGAAGATTGAGCACCAGAAGCCGTCTGGTAAATTTCAACCTCTTGAGATTCCAGAGTGGAAATGGGAGAGCATTTCCATGGACTTCGTTGTGGGTTTGCTGAGGACTCAGGTTGGCTGTGACTCGATATGGGTCATTGTGGACAGACTGACGAAGTCTGCCCATTTTCTTCCAGTGAAGGTGAGCTTCACTACAGAGCAGTTGGCCAGACTGTACGTTCGCGAGATCGTGAGGCTTCACGGGGTGCCCGAGAGTATCATCAGTGATAGGGACCCAAAGTTCACATCTCGGTTCTGGGAGGCGCTGCAGGGAGCTTTTGGTACGCAGTTGAGACTGAGTACAGCCTATCACCCTCAGACTGATGGACAGACTGAGCGGACTATCCAGACCTTGGAGGACATGTTGCGGGCTTGCACGTTGGAGCAAGGCTCGGCATGGGATAGGTACCTTCCTTTAGTGGAGTTTTCGTATAACAACAGTTTCCATGCTAGCCTGGGCATGGCACCCTTTGAGGCGTTGTACGGTAGGAGGTGTTGTACACCTACCTGCTGGTCTGAGGTTGGGGATAAAGAGTTGTTTGGCTTGGACTTTGTTCAAGATACTACCCAGCAGATCCAGATGATCAGAGAGAAGCTGAAGCAGGCGCAGAATCGCCAGAAGAGTTACTACGATGTCAAGCATCGTCCACTGGAGTTCAGCGAGGGTGAGCACGTGTTTGTGAGGAAGTTGAGCCCGCGATTTATTGGGCCATACCAGATCCTTGGTAGAGTAGGACCTGTTGCCTATCGACTTGCCTTGCCTCCAAACTTAGCCAACATCCACGACGTGTTTCACGTGTCTCAGCTTCGGAAGTACGTCGCGGATCCTTCGCACGTGGTGCAACCGGATGATGTGGAGGTTCGGGAGAACTTAAATACTCCTGTCGGACCACTCAAGATTCTCGATCGTGGCGAGAAGCAGTTGAGGAGCAAGATTATTCCTATGGTCAAAGTGCAATGGTCAGGAAGAACTCCTGAGGAGTGTACCTGGGAGCGAGAGGACGAGCTTCTCCGTCAGTATCCAGAGTTTCGAGACAGGTATATTCTGATTTTGAGGACAAAATCCTTAAAAAGGTGGGGTGAATGTAAGAACTTCCACCGCTAATTAAGATAATTAATGAATTAATTGTGATAATTAGGAAATAATTCCATAATTGACCCTAATAATTATTATGAGGCTTTAATAATTATAATTAGTGGGTAAGAATGATGAAAGTCGCTTTTCGGAAGAAAAGTGCAGATACCGGTTCTGCTAGTCGGTATTAATGCGTGCCGAAAAAGTATCCCGGAAAATTATTATAAGTGCATGATAATTACTAGAATAATATGTAGGACTTGTAAAACAAGTTTCAAGTCAAAATAATGAAATCTGATGCCAGAACTGATACTGGCTATGGAAAAGCGCGTACCGAAAAGGTGCTCAGAAAAATAATATAAAAATATGATAATTCTTGTAAAATCGAGTAGGTTAAGATTCCAAAGTTTGGGATTAAAATGCTAAGTGTAGCAATTAAAGCTAATACTGTGTGTTTTAATGTTTTGGCTATAAATAGGCCATTTAAGGCACAAAACCCTAGGTGGCTGTTATTCTCTACGTAGAGGGTGGCTGCTCAGTTTTCTTAAACACTATTTCATGGCTTCTTCTCCAAGTTTTGAGCTTTGAGGCCATTTCTTTTACCATTTCTTCTCCTAAACACTTGTGGTGAGTGAGAGTGAGCATTGGGAGGGTGTTGGTGGCCTTGCTTCTGAGTGTTGGGGCTGTGTTGGGGTTGCTAAAGGGGCTGAGTTGGTGGTTTGTAGTGTTGGGGCCTTCTTCTTGGCTTGTGAGCTTCAAAGTGTCAACCTTTGTGTAGAAAGGACCCACCTTGTTGTGCATTTTCGTGCACCCTTACAAGTCTGAACCTTGGAGTTGGTTGTGAGCTCCAAGAGCACCTCCACTTTCTGTTTCAAGCCTTTGGTGAGTTGTACCAACCTTGATCATGTGTTTTAATGGGTTAAAGGTGTCATCTTTGCATGTAAATGGGTTAAGTAAGTAACCAACTGATATGTTAACCTAAGAGGGTATAAAACTGCATGCTTTAACGTGTTGAAGTGTTAAAAATGGAACCTTGGAAGGATATCTTCGCGAAATGCAGAAAATGTATTCTGTCACGAAATATCCGGATATTTCGAGTGAGATATCCGGATATTGGATATCCTAATATTTCGAGTGAGATATCCGGATATTGAATATCCTGATATTTTGAGGGCGATATCCTGATATGGGATATCCTGATATTTCGAGTGAGATATCCGGATATTGGATATCCTGATATTTCGAGTGAGATATTCGGATATTGGATATCCTGATATTCTGAGGGAGATATCCGGATATTGGATATCCTGATATTTCGAGTGAGATATCCGGATATTGGATATCCTGATATTTTGAGGGAGATATCCGGATATGGGATATCCTGATATTTCTAGTGCGATATCCTGATATGGGATATCCTGATATTTCGAGTGAGATATCCGGATATTTGATATCCTGATATTTCGAGTGGGATATCCTGATATTTCCAATGAGATATCCGGATATTCTGAGATTTCGAAGAACAATAGCTTTACTGTGCATATAGTACGCAATTGGGGGTTTGTGGACCCTAGATTAAGGAAGTTGGGCTTCTGTAATTAATGAACTAAGTCAGAATCAAGCGATTAAGGGCTTATGGCTTGTATGGAGCCTTAAGACGTAAAACGTAAAGGAAAGGCGTTGTCTTTAAGTTGTACGCTTGAGATGCATGATTATTGATATAGTATTGGTCCATAACAGATTGTGATTCTGCGGTGTTTGGACTTTGAGCTGTGGACTCTTGGCTTTGGGTGTTAGCTTGCAAGGTAAGCTTTCGTGTCCTCGGTTTAGCCATGTTGTGGTTCCACCATGTTCCATGGGGATATGGTATATGCATGCTGTGTTACATGCTTTTGAAAATATGAAATGTTGATTGAACTTTACATGTAATGGCTTTAATATGCATGTGTTGTTCCATCTGGACGGTAAGCCTGAGTATGTGGCGTCATACAATACGGTGATCCGGGGTGGATGCAAGTGACGTCTTGCACTATATGTAGGAGATAGACGTATTCCTGCATTTCTCTGGCCAGTAGAATAGTATTGACACACATGACATAATTATCTGCTGCATTGCATTGTTTTAGAACTGATGATGATGAACTGCTTTTAAACTTATATTGCACATGTTAGTGAGCTTGGGATGGAAGATCCTTGAGGACCCCTTGTCTTACTGAGATTTCTTGTTTAGAGATCTCACCCCACGTTTGGGGAATGCTTATTTCAGGTTCAGGTAGTATGGGGGCTGATGTCTCTGGTGGCAAGAGGCCAGAGCATGACTGATGATTATTATTATGACTGCTTGTTGATAGCATAACTGGATTGGATGCTGTTTATGTTTTCTGCACCTTTATTATTATGCTTTTGATGTCGAGACTGATGTTGGGCTTGTTGCCTTAGTTGTGTGAGCATGGGGTTTGTCCATGTCACTTTATGTTAGCACTTTGAGCTGAGTTGTATAAACTGTTAGTTGGTCTGGTCTACGTGTTGTAGTTCCGTGACTAGAAACTTATGCTTATGATATTTATTTAGTGAGGTATTTCAGTTAGTTGTTTTATTGCAATTACATACAGGCAATGTTTTTATTAACGGTTAATAAGCAAGTTGGTAATGATAATGGCATCATAATTGAAAAGAAAAAGATATTCCGCATTTTTAATTAAGCGCAGCTTAATACGATAGTATGATAACATTACCGGATATATACGGGATGTTACAGCGACAGTTCCATGTAGGGAACCATTTGATTGCGCTTCCTCTAAGTCTTCTCATGGCTATCTGCCATTTGTCCTCCGTCTAGTTTTTTTCTTTCCGGAAAAATTCCTTCAAACAGAGAAGCCAATCTAATGATTCATCCTTATCTCTATGGAAGAGTGACACCTCCAACTCGCTCTTTTTCTCCATAGCTCTGATACCAATTTGTTGGATCGATTTCTATATTAGAAGCAAAACAAATGAATAACTCACTGATAAAGGAGTTGAAAACTCTATTTCTATTATCTCTTTCACAGGCTTTATTTGATATGAAATACAAAGGATCTATTTATAGGACAAAATACAAAAGCTTAAAGACTCCAAACAACACAACTCTTCATAACTAAAGAGCCAAATGACATAACTCTTCATAACTAAAAAGACACAACTATTCATGACTAGAAAGAAACAACTCTTCATAACTAAAATCATTATAATTAAAGTTTATCTAACATCTCCATACTTGGTAGGTCTTGATGCAAGAGATGATCTGTACAACATGTTACCCGGACGTGTAAGAACTGCTCTTACGATAAAATTATAAGAATGTGAATTTTATATCTATCTTTAAAATAATAAAAATAATATATTTAAACCGATTTAAGAATAGTTCCTTACCTTTGCAAATCAATATAATTTCCACGACCTTCATTCGGATAGCGTCTCCAAAGTTCAAATCAAAGACGGCTTCTGAGATTTGTGACAGTGCGTGACCACAAGGCGAAGAAAAATGTGGACAACTCTATGTCATGCCATACGCAAAAGAGTAGCATTTTTTTATTCGCTGAAGCGCCACCATAAATGTCTAACAACACACTAAAGTGCCGCATCAACTACTACTAATTATCAACGTGCCTGTAAACCATTCCCTAATCATTCTAACTATCCCGTAACATTTTAAGGACATACCATTTTCCTTATAAATTATTCTTCTTTAAACTTTTGGCCACGCGTGTTTGGCGGATCCTGAACTATATATATATATATAGTTTAGGATCATTACATCAGTGTCAGTTACACTCTCAATCCTGTCCGTTGATTCCACTTATATCTAATGGCTCGAATCTTTTGGGAATGTGAGCCATTGGATACAAGTGGATCAATGGTCAAGATTGAGTGTAAGACTTCTAACTCTTACACCGGGGTAAGAATATTATATATATATATATATATATATATATATATATATATATATATATATATAGGTAGGATCCATTGACACCGGTGTCAAATTTGAAATTTGACACCTCATCTGAGAGCTGTTAGATCAAAAAAGATCAATGGTGTCACATGCTTACAAATCAGAGTCATTGACTTTTTTTGATCTAACGGCTCTCTGATGAGGTGTCAAACTTTAAATTTGACACCGGTGTCAAAGAATCCCGCCTCATATATATATATATATATATATATATATATATATATATATATATATATATATACATATACATACATGGTCAGATCCTTTGACACCCATGTCAAACTTTAAAATTTGATTCCAAATTATAACCGTTGATTTTCGCCATTCAACTGTTATAATTTTCGCAAATCATACTTATTAATTCCCAATTAATTATAACCGTTGATTGACGAAAATCAATAGTTAGGATTTGAAGTCAAATTTCAAAGTATGACACTGCTGTCAAAGAATCCTTTCTTATATATATATATATATATATATATATATATATATATATATATATATATATATATATATATATATATGGGGTAAACATTTCTCAAGCAGCTTGAGATAAGTTTATCTCCAGCTAGCCCCACACCTACGTCTATTTGATTAATGAAGGGTGTTTATGTAATTTTAGGTGAATTAATGAAGGGTATTTCAGTAAAATGTATATGATATAAAAATAAATAAAATTACAAAAACACCCTTCATTAATTCACCTAAGATTACATAAACACCCTTCATTAATCAAAACGACGTAGTTTTGGAACTAGCCGGAGATAAACTTATCTCAAGCTAATTGAGAAACATTTTTCCCTATATATATATATATGTATATATATATATATGTATATATATATATATATATATGTATATATATATAGAGATAGAGAGAGAGATAGAGAGAGAGAAATATTTCTCAAGTCACTTGAGATATATTTATCTCTGATTATCCCAAAACTACGTCGTTTTGTTTATTTATTTCTTTATATTAATTTATTCAGCTTGGAATTGTTGTGATTCCCTTTTATTTCTCTCTTCATTCATCTCCATTGATCCATCTTTGTACGATTATTATTTAGTGGCCCGAGATAAAGTTATCTCAAGTGACTGGAGAAATGATAAGCATATATATATATATATATATATATATATATATGTGTATAAGGATATGTTATTCTACTTACTTTCTTTTTTTTGCTGCCTTACCTACTCATGTTTAATAGCATTGGATTAGAATGTTAAGAGATGAGGGAAAGAGGTATCGAAGATACTGACAAGAAAAACAAGTAGGTAGAATATATGTTATGCTTATCACCATTTTTTTTACTATCTCTTATTGTCAACTTTATTAACATTGGATCAAAATCAAATCAACAGTTACAACGTTAAGTGAAAACCGTTAATTTGACTTTTATCCAACGAAAACACAGTCGATAGTAAGAGAAATAGTAGTAAGTATATCATCCCACCCATCCACACGCACACATATACAAGAATGATCAATTTATATTAGTATAAGAATAATAAGTCCACTACATTTTAATCATGGCAAAGTAAAATAAAATTGAGCATAGAATCATTTTATTAACCAAATAAGTCGTTAGATGCAAGTAAAATTAACGAATAAAATTCTGAGTGTAACTTGTACCGATATGTATAATTTACAACTTTTACAACCCATATAATTTTCGTTAGATCAATTGTTAATCAACAAAACACGATTGTCTCATATCAGTCTTCTCTTTCACCCTCTCTTTCGTCCTTTACCTTGCTGGCCCAATCGGCATTGCTGTAGGAGACTAACATTGTCCAAGCACTGAATGGAGACGCATTTTTTAACCGTCTATTAATTATGGGACAATTTTCTGAATTGATCCATTTTACATTTTATATCAGTTGAGTGATTTATTATATGGTAACTGAATCGTTAAATTGACTAGTTCCTGTTTCAATGGACCCGTCATATTGATGAAAATGAGTCTAATGTCTGTGGATTGATGGCTTAATTACTTGAATTAAATCTCCATGGTGTGTTGAGGAGATTTGAATGATGAAGGAGTGTAAGAACCCTCACCGCTAATTAAGGTAATTAGTGAATTAATTATGATAATTAGGAAATAATTCCATAATTGACCCTAATAATTATTATGAGGCCTTAATAATTACAATTAGTGGGTAAGAATGCTGAAAGTCGCTTTTCGGAAGAAAAACGCAGATACCGGTTCTGTTACCCGGTATAAATGCGTACCGGAAAAATATCCCGGAAAATTATAACGAACGCATGATAATTACTAGAATATTATGTAGGACTTGTAAAACAAGTTTCAAGTCAAAATAACGTAATCTGATGCCAGAACTGATACTGGCTATGGAAAAGCGCGTACCGGAAAGGTGCTCCGAAAAATAAAATAAAAATATGACAAATCTTAGAAAAATGTGTAGGTCTAGATTCCAAAGTTTGAGATCAAGATCTTTTACTTTGCTGTTAAGGCTAATACTGCGCGTGTGTGGCCTTGTGCCTATAAATAGGCACATTAGCACAAAACCCTAGGCAACATATTGGTCATACGTGAGTCTTTGGTGGCTGAAGGGAGTGTTCACTGTTTCATTGCTCTCCTTCACCATTTCTTGAGCATTGGACCAATTCTTCATTGATTCTTCCTCTCTTCTTCTTACAAACACATAGTAGGGTGGGTTGTGGGAGTGTGGGGCTGCATTCTTGCACTCTCAGCTATTGTGGGGTGTGTTGTGAGGTCTGTTTTGAAGTGTTGAGTTGTGTGAGGGGGAGTTGTGAGTGTTTCCTTGGTAGTGGAAGCTCCAAGAAGCAACCTTTGGGTAGAAAGATCAAGTCTTGTGCACCATTTTCGTGCACCCTTGTGTGGCCTGTGTAGAGGAACCTTGGGAGAGCTCCAAGAGTACACCTTGCTCGGTTTTGAGCTTTGGTAAGTTCCCTCACCTTTGATCTTAAGCGTTGATGCTTAAAGTTGATGTCTTGGCCATGTTTAATGAATAAACAAGAGGGTATAATGTATATGAACCTAAAATGGATTAAAGATGCATGCTTTAACGTGTACATGTGTTAAAAGTTGGATCTTTGAGATGGATATTCACGAAATGCAGAAACTGCATTCTGTCGTGAGATATCCGGATATTTGTCGAACAGATATCCGGATATCAGTATCCGGATATGGTATCCGGATATTGATATCCGGATATGGGATCTGGGTATCCGGATATGGCATATCCGGATATGTCCAGTGTGATATCCGGATATGGCATATCCGGATATGTCCCTCATGATATCCGGATATCCTGGGTTTGCGCAGACAGTAGCTGTACTGTATGAACAGTAAGCTATTGGGTGTGAGTGGACCCTAGTTTAAGGAAGTTGAACTTCTGTAATTAATGAACTAAGTCAGAATCATGTGATTAAGGGCTTATGGCTTTGTTGGAAGCCTTAAGACGTAAAACGTAAAGGAAAGGCGTAGTCTTTAAGTTATATGCTTGTTGTGCATAAATGTTGATGTATTATTGGTCCATATCAGATTGTGATACTGCTGTTTGTGGACTTGTGAGTGGTTGGACTCTTGGCTTGGATAGCTAGCTTGCAAGGTAAGCTTTCGTGTCCTCGGTTTAGCCATTTTGATGTTCCACCATGTCCCATGGGGATGGGTTTATGCATGCTGTGTTACATGCTTTATTGTTTTGGAAATGCTGTTGAGCTATTTATATGCAATGAGCTTTTATGAGATGCATGTGGTGTCCACCTAGACGGCAATCCTGAGTATGTAGTACATACAAGATGGAGAAGCTGTGGGTGAGGTGCAGGTAGTATCCATGTACTCATGTAGGCATAGACGTATTCCTACATTTCTCTGGCCAGTAGATTTGATAAACACACATGGCATGATTAATTGATGCATCGCATAGTTTTGGAACTTATATTGTAAATACTGTTTTTGAACTTATATTACACATGTAAGTGAGCTTGGGGTGGAGACTCCTTGAGGACCCCTTGTCTTACTGAGATTTCTTGTTAGAGATCTCACCCCACGTTTGGGGACGCTTATTTCAGGATCAGGTAGTGTTGAGGGCTCTGGTGGCAGGAGGCCCGAGCTGAGTTGATATGATGATATGCTGACTGCTATTATGTTTTCCGACTGTTGTCTATGTTTTCTGCTGAGTTTATGTTGAGACTGTTTGTGGGCATTGTTGCCTTATTTGGTGAGCATGGGGTTTGTCCATGCCACATGGTTTGACTTTTGTCTTTTAAATTAATGTTGTAATTAAAGTATCAGGATTTTGGCCCAGGCTGCGTGTTGTAGTCCTGTGGTTTTAGATACTCACCTTATATTTATGTACGAGGTATTCAGTTAGTTGTCTTGCAATTTACATACAGGCAGTATTTTATGAAATTGATTAAGTAATCAAGTTAGTTAAGTTTAATGACGTCATAATTGAATTAAAGAAAAAGTTATTCCGCATTTTAATTAAGCGTGGCTTAATACGATAGTATGTTAACAATCCGGGTTAACACGGGCTGTTACATTTTATGGTATCAGAGCACTTTCTAGGGAAAAGCATGTATGTATTGCAATAACTTAGGATGTGTCGTTGCGTGTCTACTTTGCGTTCTCTCTGACTGGTGTGTGTTATGATAATGCATATGTGACCACATGGCGTGGGCCTGATCAACTCATTCTTTGTGTAACTTGTGCAGAGTCATGGTGCCACCAAGGAGGAACACGAGTACGAGCGAGGATCAGTCGGATCCTATCCTGGCTGCATTGGCTGAGATGCAGGCGGCCCGACTAGCCGACCAGGAAGCCACGAGGCTGGCGAACCGGGCGATGCTGGACGCTATTCGAGATGCGAACCGGCAAACCACGGCAGAGGTTCTGGAGGAGAACCGGATGGCCAACATGACTATGATGAGGGTCATGTTGGAGGAGTTGAGGGCTGGTCCTGCTGCTGGCCAGGGTCCTCCACCACCTCCACCGCCTCCACCTCCGCCTAGTCAACAGGAGGACACCCAGAGCCAGATGGGTGAGGGTAGTCACTTGACGGGGGCTATGCAGACTATCCCCGTACTTGCTGAGGATCGTGACGAGATCGATCGCCGGCTGAATGCTTTCCGCAAGCATAAGCCACCTTCATTCGACGGATCGTATGATCCCATTGCTGCTGCTAGATGGCTTCAGGCGCTAGACAAGATTTTCCGGATCATGCAGTGCACCGATCCGCAGAAGTTGTTGTTCGCCACTTATATGCTGGAGGGCGAGGCCCATGAGTGGTGGAACAATCTTTCTCAGGTCTACGAGATGCAGGGCCATGTGATGACGTGGCCATTCTTCGAGGAGAGCTTTCTGGGTCAGTACTTCCCTTATGACTCACAGGAGAGGAAGCAGGGGGAGTTTGACCGGTTGGTTCAGGGCTCGTTGTCTGTCGACGAGTACCTGGCCAAGTTTAATGAGCTGGTGAAGTTTTCACACTTCAGGATGGCGAGGCCTACTCCTACATTCTTGGCTGCTAAGTTCCGCAGGGGACTTAGTGAGGATATTGCTGGTTACTTAGCTGGGTCTGCTTCCAGAGATTTTGGGACACTGGTCCAGCAGTGTCGTGATATTGAGGACTTCTACAGCACGAGTAAGACCAAGAAGGCCAAGATGGAGGTGCCACAGGGTACTGGCGGTTCCACTCCCTGGAAGAACAAAATTTTTACAAACAAGGGCAAGGGCAAGCAGATGGCGGCTAAGCAAGCGCCAAATCAGTTTAGAAAGACTGCTACTCAGGGGAACGCCGCTAGACCTCATGCTCCCAGATGCTCTGGATGCGGGAAGTCACATTTTGGGCCGTGTTCTACCGGGCAACTGATTTGCTTCCAGTGTGGCAAGGAGGGCCACTATTCCAGAGATTGCTCGACGGCGAGAGTTGCTGCAGTGCAGGCTGTGCCATTGCAGATGGTTCCTACTGGGGCACCAGCCGTGCCACCTACTACAGGACGAGTCTACACACTTGATCGTCAGCAGTCGGACAGAGCTCCGAACCTGGTCAGAGGTACTGTTACCATTGGTGGTTCAGCTGTTGATGTGTTATTTGATTCCGGGGCAACGCACTCTTTTGTTGCTACCCCTATTGCTGTGGGGCTTGAGTTGCCCAGTGATGTGCTTTCTCCATCGATGCGGGTGACCACCGCCACCGGAGAAAAATGTTTGACCTCCATTGTTCATCGCGATGTAGCGTTTCAGTGGGATGGTCGTGACTTCTCGGTAGATCTGATAGGATTGCCGATGGCCAACCTTGAGATTATTCTGGGCATGGATTGGTTGTCCAGAAACTGTGCATTGATTGACTGCTGTGCCAAGAAAGTGGTGATGTCTCCGGGTGGGTCCACAGCCAGTTCCTCACCGTTCATTTCAGTCCTGCAGGCGAGGAGGGCCTTGAGAGCAGGGGCATTTGGCTATGTCATGTTGGGAGGTTTGGTGAGTGGGACACAGGAGGATCTCACTGGCATTCCTGTGGTGAAGGAATTCCTCGAGGTGTTTCCTGAGGAGATTCCTGAGTTTCCACCGCAGAGGGAGATAGAGTTCTCCATTGACTTATTGCCTGGTGTGGGGCCTATATCGTTGGCTCCATACCGGATGTCGCCACCAGAGTTGGCAGAGCTGAAGAAGAATATTGAGGAGCTTTCAGCGAAAGATTTCATTCGGCCGAGCGTGTCTCCCTGGGGAGCACCGGTCATTTTTGTGAAAAAGAAAGATGGGACCATGCGGTTGTGCACCGACTACAGACAGTTGAACAAGGTGACCATCAAGAACAAGTACCCTCTTCCACGCATTGATGATTTGCTGGATCAGCTCAGGGGTGCTTGCGTGTATTCCAAGATTGACCTCCGGTCCGGTTATCATCAGATACGGGTAAAGCCGGAGGATGTCCCAAAGACAGCGTTTCGCTCGAGGTACGGGCACTACGAGTACTTGGTGATTCCGTTTGGACTCACTAATGCACCCGCAGTGTTCATGGACTACATGAACAGGATCTTCCAGCCGTACCTGGATCAGTTTGTGATCGTCTTCATTGACGACATCCTGATTTACTCCAAGACGGAGGAGGAGCATACTGAGCACTTGAAGATCGTTTTGCAAGTGCTAAAAGAGAAAAAGCTATATGCTAAGCCGTCGAAATGTGAGTTTTGGCTCAAGGCGGTGAAATTTCTGGGTCATGTGATTTCTGCTAATGGAGTTGCAGTTGATCCTAACAAGATTGAGGCCGTGATGGACTGGGAGAGGCACAAGACGGTTACAGAAGTGAGAAGCTTCTTGGGTTTGGCAGGCTACTACAAGAGGTTCATAGAAGGATTCTCCAAGATGGTGCTACCGATGACTCGCCTTACCCGAAAGGAGACTCCATTCGTGTGGACACATGAGTGTGAGGAGTGTTTCCAGGAGTTGAAGGAGAGACTGACTACTGCTCCTGTGTTAGTCCTTCCTGATCCTGCGGAACAGTTTGAGTTATACTGCGATGCCTCTGGTAAGGGGCTAGGCTGTGTGTTGATGCAGAAAGGGAAAGCTGTTGCCTATGCTTCAAGATAGTTGAAACCTCATGAGGAGAACTACCCGACACACGACTTGGAGTTGGCAGCCATTGTTTTTGCTTTCAAGATTTGGAGGCATTACCTGTTTGGAATGAAGTTTGCTGTATTCAGTGATCACAAGAGCCTGAAGTACCTGTTTGACCAGAAGGAGTTGAACATGAGACAGCGAAGATGGATGGAGTTCTTGAAGAACTACGACTTCGAGTTGAGGTACCATCCTGGCAAGGCCAATGTGGTAGCCGATGCTTTGAGTCGGAAATCCGTGAGCTTATCCAGTTTAATGATGAACGACTACGAGGTGATCGAGAAGTTCAGAGACTTGAGAGTGAACTCCTTGTTTGGGGGCGCACTGCTTGAGATGGAAACAGCAGAAGTGATTAATGAGCTGATGGAAAAGATTAAAGAGGCGCAAGTGCAAAGAAAGTGCCTTGATTATGTGAAGAACCAGGACGGTGTGTCTTGGAACGAGGATGGATTGCTGCTGTTCCAGAAGAGGATTGTTATTCCTCGAGGGCCATTGACCGAAGAGGTTATGGCATAGGCTCATAAGGGCCGGTTCACTATCCACCCTGGTGCCACAAAAATGTACCAAGACTTAAAAAGGAATTTTTGGTGGCCGGGCATGAAGAAGGACATAGCGGTCTACGTGTCCAAGTGTTTGATATGTCAGAAAGTGAAGATCGAGCACCAGAAACCATCTGGTAAACTTCAACCTCTTGAGATTCCACAGTGGAAGTGGGAGAGTATTTCCATGGACTTCGTGGTGGGATTGCCTAAAACTCAGGCTGGTTGTGACTCTATCTGGGTCATTGTGGATAGACTGACCAAGTCTGCCCATTTTCTTCCAGTGAAGGTGAGCTTCACTACAGAGCAGTTGGCCAAGCTTTATGTCTGCGAGATTGTGAGGCTTCACGGGGTGCCCGAGAGTATCATCAGTGATAGGGACCCGAAGTTCACATCTCGGTTCTGGGAGGCGCTGCAGGAGGCTTTTGGTACGCAGTTGAGATTGAGTACCGCCTATCACCCTCAGACTGACGGACAGACTGAGCGGACCATCCAGACATTGGAGGACATGTTGAGAGCTTGCACGTTGGAGCAGGGTTCTGCATGGGATAGGTACCTTCCGTTGGTTGAATTCTCGTACAACAACAGTTTTCATGCTAGTCTGGGCATGGCACCCTACGAGGCGCTGTACGGTAGGAGGTGTCGGACTCCTACCTGCTGGTCTGAGGTTGGAGATAAAGAGTTATTTGGCTTGGACTTTGTCCAAGATACTACCCTACAGATCCAGATGATCAGGGAAAAGTTGAAGCAGGCACAGAATCGCCAGAAAAGCTACTATGATGTCAAGCATCGACCACTGGAGTTCTGTGAGGGTGAGCACGTGTTTGTGAAACTTTCACCTGTCACCGGTTTTGGACGGGCACTTGGAGTGAGGAAGTTGAGCCCGCGGTTCATTGGGCCCTACCAGATTCTTGGTAGTGTAGGACCTGTTGCCTATCGACTTGCCTTACCTCCGAACCTAGCCAACATCCACGATGTGTTTCACGTGTCTCAGCTTCGGAAGTACATAGCAGACCCTTCGCACGTGGTGCAGCCGGATGATGTGGAGGTTCGGGAGAACCTAAAGACTCCCGTCGGACCACTCAAGATTCTCGATCGAGGCGAGAAACAGCTTAGAAGCAAGATCATTCCGATGGTCAAAGTGCAATGGTCAGGAAGAACTCCTGAGGAGTGTACGTGGGAGCGAGAGGATGAGCTTCTCCGACAGTATCCCGACTTTTGAGACAGGTATGTTTCTGATTTTGAGGACAAAATCCTTAAAAAGGTGGGGTGAATGTAAGAACCCTCACCGCTAATTAAGGTAATTAGTGAATTAATTATGATAATTAGGAAATAATTCCATAATTGACCCTAATAATTATTATGAGGCCTTAATAATTACAATTAGTGGGTAAGAATGCTGAAAGTCGCTTTTCGGAAGAAAAGCGCAGATACCGGTTCTGCAACTCGGTATAAATGCGTACCGGAAAAGTATCCCGAAAAATTATAACGAACGCATGATAATTACTAGAATATTATGTAGGACTTGTAAAACAAGTTTAAAGTCAAAATAACGTAATCTGATGCCAGAACTGATACTGGCTATGGAAAAGCGCGTACCGGAAAGGTGCTCCGAAAAATAAAATAAAAATATGAAAAATCTTAGAAAAATGTGTAGGTCTAGATTCCAAAGTTTGAGATCAAGATCTTTTACTTTGCTATTAAGGCTAATACTGCGCGTGTGTGGCCTTGTGCCTATAAATAGGCACATTAGCACAAAACCCTAGGCAGCATATTGGTCATACGTGAGTCTTTGGTGGCTGAAGGGAGTGTTCACTGTTTCATTGCTCTCCTTCACCATTTCTTGAGCATTGGACCAATTCTTCATTGATTCTTCCTCTCTTCTTCTTACAAACACATAGTAGGGTGGGTTGTGGGAGTGTGGGGCTGCATTCTTGCACTCTCAGCTATTGTGGGGTGTGTTGTGAGGTCTGTTTTGAAGTGTTGAGTTGTGTGAGGGGGAGTTGTGAGTGTTTCCTTGGTAGTGGAAGCTCCAAGAAGCAACCTTTGGGTAGAAAGATCAAGTCTTGTGCACCATTTTCGTGCACCCTTGTGTGGCCTGTGTAGAGGAACCTTGGGAGAGCTCCAAGAGCACACCTTGCTCTGTTTTGAGCTTTGGTAAGTTCCCTCACCTTTGATCTTAAGTGTTGATGCTTAAAGTTGATGTCTTGGCCATGTTTAATGAATAAACAAGAGGGTATAATGTATATGAACCTAAAATGGATTAAAGATGCATGCTTTAACGTGTACATGTGTTAAAAGTTGGATCTTTGGGATGGATATTCACGAAATGCAGAAACTGCATTCTGTCGTGAGATATCCGGATATTTGTCGAACAGATATCCGGATATCAGTATCCGGATATGGTATCCGGATATTGATATCCGGATATGGGATCTGGGTATCCGGATATGGCGTATCCGGATATGTCCAGTGTGATATCCGGATATGGCATATCCGGATATGTCCCTCATGATATCCGGATATCCTGGGTTTGCGCAGACAGTAGCTGTACTGTATGAACAGTAAGCTATTGGGTGTGAGTGGACCCTAGTTTAAGGAAGTTGAACTTCTGTAATTAATGAACTAAGTCAGAATCATGTGATTAAGGGCTTATGGCTTTGTTGGAAGCCTTAAGACGTAAAACATAAAGGAAAGGCGTAGTCTTTAAGTTATATGCTTGTTGTGCATAAATGTTGATGTATTATTGGTCCATATCAGATTGTGATACTGCTGTTTGTGGACTTGTGAGTGGTTGGACTCTTGGCTTGGATAGCTAGCTTGCAAGGTAAGCTTTCGTGTCCTCGGTTTAGCCATTTTGATGTTCCACCATGTCCCATGGGGATGGGTTTATGCATGCTGTGTTACATGCTTTATTGTTTTGGAAATGCTGTTGAGCTATTTATATGCAATGAGCTTTTATGAGATGCATGTGGTGTCCACCTAGACGGCAATCCTGAGTATGTAGTACATACAAGATGGAGAAGCTGTGGGTGAGGTGCAGGTAGTATCCATGTACTCATGTAGGCATAGACGTATTCCTACATTTCTCTGGCCAGTAGATTTGATAAACACACATGGCATGATTAATTGCTGCATCGCATAGTTTTGGAACTTATATTGTAATACTGTTTTTGAACTTATATTACACATGTAAGTGAGCTTGGGGTGGAGACTCCTTGAGGACCCCTTGTCTTACTGAGATTTCTTGTTAGAGATCTCACCCCACGTTTGGGGACGCTTATTTCAGGATCAGGTAGTGTTGAGGGCTCTGGTGGCAGGAGGCCCGAGCTGAGTTGATATGATGATATGCTGACTGCTATTATGTTTTCCGACTGTTGTCTATGTTTTCTGCTGAGTTTATGTTGAGACTGTTTGTGGGCATTGTTGCCTTATTTGGTGAGCATGGGGTTTGTCCATGCCACATGGTTTGACTTTTGTCTTTTAAATTAATGTTGTAATTAAAGTATCAGGATTTTGGCCCAGGCTGCGTGTTGTAGTCCTGTGGTTTTAGATACTCACCTTATATTTATGTACGAGGTATTCAGTTAGTTGTCTTGCAATTTACATACAGGCAGTATTTTATGAAATTGATTAAGTAATCAAGTTGGTTAAGTTTAATGACGTCATAATTGAATTAAAGAAAAAGTTATTCCGCATTTTAATTAAGCGTGGCTTAATACGATAGTATGTTAACAATCCGGGTTAACACGGGTTGTTACAAGGAGCAGGTCACTTATTAACAACAATAATAATAATAATAATAATAATTTATTTTTTATTAATAATGAAGCATAACTTCTCTCAATAAAACATATTTTACATATTGATATAGAATATAATTATATAACCACATCAAACACTCTCATTATTTTGGTTTTTCACAAGTGTGGCTAGCTATGTGAAGTTTAAATTCATGATGCAATACAAAATCTTCATACTTCTTTCTATTAGATCACTCTTGATAGATTATTAAACTTGTACCTACAAACGAACCGAGATAGGTTTTTAGAGTTAGCTCCCCCTTACAGGATCGTGATCCTTTGTCTCGGCCACTATATATAGCACGTGTGTTGCCCAGAGCATAAGGGGCATGATGACTTGACGTCATCTTCACCTTGCTTCAGCTTATTACTGGTAATCTGCCCAGGGTTTGAAATCATGAATCCCACAAATTGACATCAAGAAGAAAATCACTCCAACATTGATCTTCATTAAGAAAGTCCATGTCGTTCTCTGCATTGACTCCCACGTCGTCCATCACAGTTCCCATCCACTGATCCAAACAATTATTGCTCTCTGATAAAGCTGCATGTGTTTCAGTAGTGCACTCTTTGGTCTTATTCTCATCTTCCCTGATGAATCTCCTTTTCAACCAGGGAGAATTTCTTGAGAAAGTTAGAGGCTGAGGCTTTATCACAAGTTGAGGTTTCACTGTTTCCTTTGGCTTTGCATTGACATCTTCCTTATGAGAGGATAACCTCTTTCGAATATAGGTATTCCAATAGTTTTTCACATCGTTAGGAGTTCTTCCGGGAAGCCTTCCAGCAATCAGGGACCACCTACATTCTCAAACTATTCTTAGTCAAACACCGCTAATATATATATATATATATAGGAAAATATTTTCTCATGTTATATGAGAATTGATCTCATGTTGTGACCTTTCGATTTGCGTGCAATATTTTTATTTTAAAAAAATAAATGTGAGGCCCACCACTAGTTGAGTCACAACATGAGAGTTGAATTCTCATGCAACATGAGAAAATCAAATTCTTATATATATATATATATATATATATATATATATATATATATATATATATATATATATATATATATATATATATATATATATAGGGAAATACTATTCTCATGTTACATATGATAAAATTATCTCCTACACATCCTTCGATAACTGTGCCACCTTTTTGTTTTTCTTTTTTTTTTTATTTTTTAGATGGTGGGACCCACAAGTTTGTCACTATGACATGAGATAACTTATCTCCTTTAACATGAGATTAATAAAACTCATATATATATATATATATATATATATATATATAGGGAAAAGTATTTCTACAGCCACTTTAGATAAGCTTATCTACCGCCACTATTTTTAACTATGTTCTCCCGGGAGAACATAGTTATAACACGAAAGTTGTTTTTTTTTCTCTCTCTACGTCATCAAAGCAATTTTCGTGTTATAACTATGTTCTCCTGGGAAAATATTGTTAAAAATGGTGGCTGTAGATAAGCTTATCTAAAGTGGCTGTAGAAATGTTAACCTCATATATATATATATATATATATATATATATATATATATATATATATATATATATATATATATATATATATATATAGGGTCAATTGGATGTATATAAGATTTTGTCCACTCAACTATGTATTCGGGAGAGTATATAATTATAATATTAAAGTTACATTTTTTCATCCCTTATAACACAAAGGTTGTGTTGAAAGAATAAGTGTAAAATTGTAAATTTTGTGAATAGAATAATACAAAACCAACTATTATCCTTTGTTTAATGTATTATTTTTTCGAAAAATAAATATGAAATATAAAAGAATAGAAGTTACTGGTCTTTTCCCATTTTTTGTTTTTTGAACAAAATTTTATAATATGATCATTTAATAGGTAATACTGTTTGCCCCTTATTTTATTTTATTTTTATCAAATCTTAAGCATCCATAAATAACTATGTATGTGTATTAATTCAACCTGTTTCCCAAAAGTCTATGCAATCTTATCATCATATCAATTTCGTCTTCAGCGAACCCTCCTCGCTTGATATTTGGTTTTAGATAATTCAACCACCTCAGTCTACAGCTTTTGCGGCATCTGTGTAAGCCTGCATAAATTCAACAACATATATATAATTAGTGACAGGATCCGTTTACAATTTTTTTTTGCAAATTACATTAAGTACGACCGGTCATACAATATAGGATTAAAGTATGACTAGTCATATTTAATGTAGTTTGTAAGAGTTTGTAATCAAAAAAAATTTATAAATATAATCTGCCCCATATAATTAATAACAAAAGCATAAGTGGTGGACGGACATATGTCGAATGCAGTGAAAAATATGAAGGAAAAAGCGAAAGAAAGAAAAATAAAATAATAATAATAAGTTTTGTGCTTCCCTTAAGTAACTATTTCTTGGTAATCTTAGGGCCGTTTGGTATGCGGAATTCTCGGGAAACTAAATTTTTCAAAATTTTAAATTTCTAGATATTATCATAAACTCGATGTAAAAATCACATTTTAAAAATCGAGATTCCCGGACAAATAAAAATTTCTCGCATACCAAACGCCCCTTAAGGTCATCTTCCTCATATTGGGCCATTATACTATCATAAAAGGAATATTATATACCTGCTCTTGCAGGAACTAGGTGCCATTTTCCTTCCCCATATTGTTGCACACAAGCCCTCAAAAGGTCATCTTCGTCTTTACCCCATGCTCCTTTTCTCACAAATAAGGATCCTTCCATGAGCTACAATAAGATGCTTTGCACTGCTCGCAAGACACTCACGTACGTAAACCTGCGATAAGTAAGCCTAGCTAGTTAATATCTTTAAAAGCTGCTCAACTCTTTTAACATATATGTACTCGAGAATACACTCAAAGAATCAACGTGGACTGTCTAGTGTCCACAAAACCAAAAGACTTCGTGTAAACATGTTGTGCCACAAATGTTGGAGGTACGTGTTCTAACCCCACCTTGCAGTATGGCAGGATCCAAGAGGTGCGTTTGCTTTACCTAAAATGATTTTTAAAACTCTTCCTTCTTTTTTGAAAAATTATTTGTTATTTTAAAAGATATAACTTTGTGTTATTTTTAATGAAATTCTATCATTTTATTGTGTACTTGATATTTTTTACATTCTCTTTTCTCCACAAAATTAGGAGAAGAGAGAAAGTGGAAGAGATAGAATATAAAAAGAAAAAGGGTTTGATTTTCTCATGTTGCATGAGAATTCAATTCTCATATTGTGACTCAACTAGTGGTGGGTCCCACATTTATTAAAAAAGAAAAAAGTAAAGAAAAACTTTGCATGCAAATCGAAGGGTCACAATATGAGAATTGAATTCTTATGCAACGTGAGAAAATGTTTTCCCTAAAAAAAAAATCACCAAATACGTTTCAAAATTACATAATTTCATTAAAAAAGACACAAAATTATGTACTTTAAAATGACAAATACTTTTTTTTTCTTGTGTTTTGTATAGCATATTAATATTTTTCTTAACGCAATTTCTCTTCTTTTTTTTTGGGCGGAGGACGGATTTTTCTCTGTTTAATTTACTAGTCGAATAAAAATAGTTTCTGTGTGTTTGTGTGTGTTATACGTTGTTTACGTTAACTCATTTTATATGAATTCATAAATAAATTGAATGACTTCATATAATTGTTTTGATTTTTTTAAGTGGGGCATCACGGGTGACTGTTTAAGAATGGGTTCAAACTTCACCTGGCTCCGCTCTTGGAATTGGCTTTCTAAGAAAGGCACATGCTTTGCGCTCAGCACTGGCATTTTTTGGATTTTCTGGATTGTTTTCATGTAGTTTTTTAATTATTTTCTAAATAAGTTTCATCCTTTTATTTCTGTAGGGGTAATTTCATATTTTCTATTATTTGGCTCTTTGTTGACTATTGAAGGGCGTTGTAAACCATAGCTTATTTGGTTAGTTAAAGATATTATTGAGAGATTACCAATCATAGCTTATTTTCTAGTTTAACGAGTGTTATCGATATATATATATATATGGGGCATGTTATATTTACAAACTTTTTTTCTTTACAAACTCTTACACTATTTTCAATACTAGTTTCACTATGTTCTCCCGGGAGAGCATAATGTAATTTGTAAAAAAATTCAAAAACGGATCTTTCCCCTATATATATATATATATATATATATATATATATATATATATATATATATATATATATATATATATATATATATATATATATCAAAATGATTTGTAATGTCACTGCATAAGCATTGGTGCAGTCACATAAACACTACATCATTTTGGGTGGGATAAAGGAAGTTTGCGTTCAAAATTAATAATAAAAAATAGAAATATTATATTTATTTCCACTTAGTATGATTATGATGCCTCATATTTAATGCTTTCATTAGGTTAATTAGGGTTTATATGATGTATGATATTTAATGATAGATTGATGTTGCGTGATGTTTAATTTAGGACTGGCAATATGGGCTAACCCGCCACTAGCCCGCTGAAAATGGGCCGGCCCGCCCCAGCCCGTTTTGACAAAGTAGCTGAATTGAGCAATCCGTCCCGTTTTATGAGTGGGCTGATGGGCTACAGGCCAGCCCGCCTAAAATAAAAAAATTCATAAAAATAAAACAAAAAATATAAAATTCTGCATAAAAAATTCCTAAAAATATAAAAAAATTTATAAAAATCTGCAGCATAAAAAAATCTGCATAAAATCCTAATGTGCATATGAAAGTCCTACAAAAATTCTAAAGGTATATATGAGAAACCATAAGGAACAAAATAAAAATCAAACTCAAATACATTACTCTATTTGAATAATAAAAATTAGTTACATTCATCGGTGACCATCCTTGCAAAAGTAACAAGGTGATTTTCGGTCAAACAAGAATAGTGATCCAGCTGGAAAAAAGCAATAGCAATTAGAAAATAATGTCAAAGATTTCTAGAATCGAAGAAATTTTTTTCGGTGTACAGCGCTTTCATGTGGGTCAGTGGACAGTGGGTGCCTGATTGTTTGCGTATGTGAAAAAAATGTTTTGATAATTTGATCTTATTTGGGTAATATAAAATAAAAAAATGGGTTTGTTGGGCTAGCCCGGCGGGCTGATGGGTTTGGCGGGTTGAAAAACTCAACCCACCCCGCCCCATTTGGCAGGCGGGGCGGGTCAGCCCGACGAACTCAGCCCATTTTGCCACTCCTAGTTTAATTGATGATTGGAAGTTAAATCAAGTATTGGAATGTCAAGAAAACGCATGCAAGATGACATTTCTTCAAGTGGTCAATTCGGCTCTGTATGGTCAATATGTGAATATTATATGTTCATGTTTTAATTAAGATGAAATTAAGATTATGTGATGATTTTGTAATGAATTGTGTGATGAAAATATAATGAAATTCACAAGCCTTTAGCTATGCTTATGTTTTGGCCACGTATATTTAAATTAGGGTGTGTATATTGTTTGATTAAATGAGTGTATGAAGCATAGATTTAATGATTAATTAAGGGTGTGCATGATAAACTTCCCGGAATCAGTTTTTTTTTTTTTTATTTTTTTATTTTGGTTGCCTTTTTAGTCTTTTTCCTCTTCAATCCCCCTTCTCTTTCTTTTCCCCTTCTTGTCTTTTATCTTATTTCCTCTCTCCCCAAAAATTTTATTTATTTATTTTATTCTATTTTTATTTTTATTTATTATTTATTATTTATTTTATTTTTATTTTTTTAATTTTTAATTTTTAATTAATTATTTTTATTTGTTAGTCTCCTCTTATCTATCATTGGGTTCATCTATCACCGACCCCAATTAAGTTGGGTTGGTGCTGTTGATGTTGATGTTATGTTCTCGAGAACAGAAATGGGTGGAAAACTCGTTTGGTAAAACTGGTTTATATTTTTGTTCCCCAGATGAAACAATTTAATTTTTATGCTGTGGAATAGAAAAAAAAAAATCAAAACAAATCTGTTTTTTTGTTCCTGGGCACAAAATGTGAAACACTTGTCTCTCTCAATCACTCTCCACCACTACCATTACCACCACCGCCAACAACCACCACCATCATCGGAACCACTGCCGCCGCCACCACACCACCACCATCGCCACCACAACCACCACCACAATGACACTATCATCATCGCCACCATCACCACCATCGTCACCAACCACCATTACCAATACCGCCAACCACAACTATCATTGTCGCAGCCACTGCCGTCACCACCACCAGCATATCATCTCCACCACCACCACCACTGTCACCGTCTCTGCCATGTCACCACCACTGCCACTACCATCATCACTGCCGCCACCACCACCATTACCACCACCACCACGCCGCCACCACCACCATACCATATAAAAAGGAATTGAGGATTTGAAAAAAATTATGCTTAATAGGAATTATTTTTATTATATTATTTTATTGTGTTACCAAACGTATTTCTCATTCTGAAAATAAAAATAGAACATGTTACCAAACACATTTTTTTCTCAGAAATTGTTCCAAAACACAGAAATAGAAAAGAATTGCTTCTTTTCATAAATAATGCTAGGAAACAGAATGATTGTCATGCACACCCTAAGTGATTAAGGTCATTGGGTTAAAGTTTGAATATGAAAAAATTATTAAATTCTACTATGCATGATTCGACCATTTTGAGTTAATATGGTATTAATGATGTTTAAATTGTGTTGAATGATGTTAAGTGCATATTGTGTATAATAAAGTGTAATTGAATGACTAAAGCAAGTATTTGAAGTTAAAAAATAATTTGACACTTGGAAAGATAATTGGAGAATGATTTTGATGTCTAAGTTAAACTGTAAGTTATGATGCATGATGAAATGTTTAATGGAACTTAGAATGATGTAGTAAAAGCTTGAGAAATCATGTATATGAGTGAGCTAGAGTTTCAGCCATATAATATTTAATATGGTTGGAAACTAAGTTAATTAATAACTAAACGTAGAGACTTTTTTAAAGTAAGTTTTAAGTAGGTTTAAGTAGTTAAATCTCTAATTGATTATATTTGTATATAGGTTTAACCTAATGTCGAAGAATAAGTGTTTTGGTCTAACTTGTGGTATGCGCATAGATTGTTAAGAATGTAATATGGATTTGACAAGAAATAAATCTTGTGATATAACTGGATGTGTGAAAGTCAAATCTGATAAATATTTGGGTAATGTAAGAACCCGCACCGTTAATTTAGGAATTTAATTTAATTAAATGTGAGTTTAGGAAATAATTTCATAATTGACCCTAATAATTATGAGAAATTTTAAATAATTAAGGTAAGTGATTAATAATGTTGAAAGTCGCTTTTCTGACGAAAAGTGCAGATACTGGTTCTGCCTCACGGTATAAGTGCGTACCGATGAAGTATCCCGGAAAATTATAATAAGTATAAGAATATTCCTAGAATAATATATATATAGGACTAGTATAACAAGTTTCAAGTCAAAATAATGAGAATTAGTGTCAGAACTGATACCCGCTACGTAAAAGCGCGTGAACCTGAAAATGTACTCCAAATGTGGGGTGAGATCTCTAAAAAGAAATCTCAGTAAGACAAGGGGTCCTCAAGGATCTCTCCACCCTAAGCTCACTTACATGTGCAATATAAGTTCGAAAACACATAAACAATATAAGTTCCAAAATATGTGCGATGCAGCATATAATCATGTCATGTGTGTCATACTGGCCAGAGAAATACAGGATTTACATACGTCTATTACCTACAATTAGTGCAAGATGCCACTTGCACTCTACCCACAGAATCACCATCTTGTATGACGCCACATACTTAGGCTTATAGTCTAGGTGAAACAACACATGCAACCATAAGATATTCACACTTAACAGCTCAATAGCATTTCTTCAAATCACATTTCATAAAACAACATCATGCATATAAACCATCCCCTATGGGGTATGGTGGAACCAAACATGGGTAAAACCGAGGACACGAAAGCTTACCTCTCAAGCTATCCGTCCAAACCAAGAGCTCACACTAGCTCAATGCCCACAAACAGCACAATCACAATCTGTTTATACAATAAATAATCATTAATATTCATTGTCCAAGGTTCCATTAAGTGATTAGGGCTTTCCAACTTATCTTAAATGATTTCATGCAAATTCGGCAGGAGGTATTGAATACTCCTCGACGAGTATTCGAATACTCCTTGCCTCCAGAAAGTATCTGAATACTTTCACTAAAGTATTCGAATACTACAGGGTATCCGAATACTTTTCCCCCAGCATCCGAATACCACAAGATATCCGAATACATCTCCTACAGTATTCAAATACTACTCAGTATTCGAATACTTCTTCTAAGGTATCCTAATACTTTTCTTCCCAGAAAAGTATCCCAATACTCCTTTAAAGAGTATTCGACTACCACAAGATAAGTATTCGAATATTACACGAAAAATATTTGAATACTTATCAAAAAAAATGCAGAAGCTCGAGCTGTTCACTGCATAATTCCATTTTTAAGGGTCCTAAAGCGATTTGGAGTCCAATAACTCCGTAAACAGATGTTCATTAACATATTTAGACTTAGATTATTAGTCCTTAGCTCGAATGATCAAGGTTTCGCTTTTTAATGGATTAAAGAAGCTCAAATCATGAAAATACCAAGGAGGTGATCATGGTATACCTCAAGTGTTCAAGACTCCGAAAATTACACTGATTATAAGCCTCCAATACAACACCAAGACTCTGACTTGGCAAGGCCACGAATTTGATCACCAAGCTTGGCCCTTTATGCCAGAAGGTGGCTTCTTGAAGCCTAAAATGCCATGACAATGGCTTCACCCAACCAAACTCAGAAACACAGCCCCCTAAGCCTCACAACTCTGAAACTAAACTCAGAAATAGAGTATCCTACTTACTCCCAAGGCAAGTTCACACCAAGCTATGGTGTTTTGGTGAAGAAATCAAGAGGAAAGGTGGCCCCTTGAAGGTTCAATGGACAGGGAGAAAGGGTGGAAAGGTAGCTGACTCCAAGCTCCAGAATTTCTCACGTATAAACTCGGGGGTTGAGACCTCTGGCGGCAGGAGGCCGGAGCTTAGCTGATATGCATGCTGTTTATGATGATATGCTTGGATTCTGTCATGCTTTACATTTATTAACATGTTATTTGATGTGAGACTCTGTTGGGCTTTATTGCCTTATTTGGTGAGCATGGGGATTGTCCATGCCACATTGACTTTACCTTGTTGTTTTAGATTCGAGTTGTATAATGTATCAAGATTATGGTCTGGACTACGTGTTGTAGTTCCGTGACTTAGATACTCACTTATTATATTATGAGGTTATTCAGTTTATTTAGCTTTTATTGCAATTTACATACAGGCATTATTTGAAAAAAAAGATTAAATAATCAACTTGTTAATATTAATTACGTCATAATCGAAAAGAAAAAGTTTATTCCACATTTTTAATTAAGCGCTGCTTAATACGATGATATGATAACAAACCGGGTATACACGGGGTGTTACAGATAACAGGTGCGAATCAAGAGACAGTGATTTCTTATCAGAGTTCTAAGAATTTGACATAGTTGCTTGTGTTTCAAGTAAGCGTACTATAGGAGCTTCAAAAGGTAAGCTCTTGGTTTAGGAGAATTTTCCTCTGTATTGTTTCACCAGGGTCTAAAAGGATCATGATTGCAATATCCGTGTGTTTGTCTATTGGATTTTGTTAGAAACTTAGTGTAGTTGCATTCATATAGGTGATGACATGTGATTGGATATCTGAGATAACATGATAAATTAATAAGCTTATATGATGTATGTTATGCTATATATGTATATGACCTTACACGCAAGAAGTGAACTCACGGGTGGAAACTACTCTATAAACCCCGAGTTTATGAGATTTATTTCTCATCACGCCTTATGGGGATATATTCCAGGTGTTCCAACAGCAGCAGGAGAGGCCTCTATGGGCAAGAGGCTAGTGCAAGGTGGCTAGATAATCAGCTGGAGTAGAGACATAATAGTTTTAGATTATTGTATTTCTGTGTTTTGAGGCATGAATAGTAATCATGCATTTGTATAGTTGTTATTGTTTTGAGAGATTTGTGTAGCCTTAGGTTATGATGTTATGTAGTATTTGTATGTAGATAATGAGTGTATTGGCACAGAACCATTTTTAGTCCATTGTGTTGGAAAGTTTAAGATATTTATTGATGGTATGGACTTTTCTGTGTTTTAGGTACAAGATAATTGTCGAAATTAATCACTGGTTAAGTCCAGTTTACAAAATTTATTTTGTTCATTAGACATTGTTCGGAATGGTACAAGATATCTTATCCAAATAGTATTTTAACTGTCGAAGACGGTTACCGAAATATAATTAGAAGTTCTGTGTAGGTATGAGACTGTAGAAATAATAATAATAATTATAATAACAATAATTTGGAAAACGAAATACATATAACAATACGTAAAGATAATAAAAGAAAAATTTAAATCACTTAGTTTTGCGGATAATTGTGATACTTATATAGGTTAAGTCTTTTGCTTAAGCATTTAGTTACGTGGAATTTCTATACCATATGCATGTTAACAAACCGGTCGCGAACTGAGGCATTATATTATTGCACTTAATTATCACTCTTGATTAGAATTTTAGAAATTTGGAATGAAAATATTGGTTTTTTGGGTAAAAATAGATTTTTGGTTGTTTATTGGGTTTAATTTACTTTTGTCATTAATTTTCATCTTTTCGTTACTTTAGTATTTTGTCCACATCTCACACCATATGTGTCCGATTAACTTCGTTCTTATTGCATTTTACAAATAACTCAGAGGGCTATAAATTCTATATAGACATGAAAGCCGAGTTCGGACAAAAAGATGGTCGCAATTAGAGCCCAAGTATGAAACGAGTTGCTAGAATTTTATTGATTTAAGTTTGTAATTAGAACTCAATGTTGTTGAGGCCCAAGACCATTTTTTAGTTATAATTGTATTTTATTATTATTGTGCGCCAAGATTAGTTGATCCCTAACCCGGTTTAGATGTGGGTTAAAAGGGTTTTTTTAGAAAAAAATTCGACAGTGTTCATTTTGGAGTTTGTATGATTGACAAATTATCTCTGGAGACGAATCTACTGTTCTTTCTTATTCTTAATTCTTCTTCTTCTTCTTCTTATTCTTCTTTTTAATTTGAATTATGTTTATCTTAGCCATTCTAGGTTAAGCACCCTTTAATCAACCTAAGGTTAATGAATTCCATGGAGGAGTCTAGAGGATCTGCACATCCCCTTTAATCAAATTCGTTTATTTTTCCAGCTCAGGTTGATATTGCATGATTGTGGATATTCAATCTGAGATATGTGATTGCAAATATGGAAAGAGATTGATCATCAGATTTGATGATCAGAGTGATTAACCCTATGACCATAAGTCAAACGGGCTTATACTCTGCGATTATATGAGTAAAAGCATCGTATTTGACGAAACACTTGGCGATTGTCTAGAGAGGGTTTTCAATTGAATGCGAGGATTCCAATTTAATTGAGGTCAATCATGATTTTGAAATCTATTTATCCAATGATGGACATCCTAGGAATCCTGACCTTAGGTTGGTTATTTTAATTACAAATATCAATTTCAACTTTTACATTCTATTTTATTTTAATTCAATCAATTAAAAAAATTCCCCTTTTATTTCCTGTTTTTAATTTGCTATTTAAACCCTTGAAATTTTCAAGAAAGACGACTCAGGTTTTCCCTTTACAACAAATTTTTTACAAACCTGATATAATTAATTTGCGCGAGTTCGACAACTCATGTTAAATTTGGTGCTATTGCCTGGGAAATTGCATCGATTTTCATTGTTTTCTATTTTTTCGTTTATGGATATTAAATCTTTTTATTCTGACCATATTTTTCTTGAATTCTTACTTTTTACTTGGTTCTATTTTATTAATTTAATTTATTAATCATTTTTAGTTTAATTATTTCTTTTGCGATTTTGGGTGTATTTGGGATTGGGAAGACGATTGTCCTAGCCAAATTGATCTCAAATGTTCAATTCTCAAAGGAAGTCGACCTTAATTTTGCAAAATCCTATCTTTTACTAACCTTTTTTTTGCTGTTTTTCAGTCATTTTAGGACGTATCGAGTATTTCTGCACTTGTTCGAAATGCTCTGATCGCTCTGAAAATTGTTGAACTGAAGTAGACAATCATCTCGGTCAAAACTCGTCAGTCTATGCCTCACGATGAAGCCCTGGTTTAGCCAAATTCCTTCGTTTACTATTTCTTTTTAATTTTTGAAAAAAATGTATTTGATTTATAAGTTCCTAGGTAGGATAAAACTTTTAATGTGGTGGTTTCATAATTTTTAAGAATAGTTTGCTATTTTTTCTATATTCATTTTCATCATTTTACATAAGTTTCATGTGTTTTCGTATGTTCAGTAGTATTTTTGATTTCTACTTGTGCTTATGATGCATGAGTAGGAGTAATGCCAATGTTCATGATATGTCAACATTTGATCCTGAAATAGAGAGAACATTGCATGCTGCTAGAAGAGCTCGTAGGTTAACCTATAGTAGAATTACTGAACTTGATCCTATTTCTGAGCATACTGATTTTAATTATTCTAGTTCTTTTAATAGAGTAGATTTCACTTCATCTAGTAATTTTGTTTTTAATTCTGAAATCATGGATAATAGAAGTTTGAAACAATTGGTTGCACTTGATGTTGATAACTATCAGTCATTGTGTATTCGTTATACTGATTTAGATGTTGCATTTGAATTAAAATCTCATTTAATTCATTTGCTGCCAAAGTTCCTTGGTCTTGCAGGTGAGGATCCTCATAAGCATCTAAAGTAGTTCCATGTGGTATGCAGTACTATGAAGCCACTAGGATTCGATGAGGAGCAAATCAAGCTGAGACGTTTTCCATTTTCTTTGGATGGTGGAGCTACGAATTGGTTATATTACCTACTACCATCCTCTATTAGAAGCTGGAATGATATGGCGAAAATCTTCTTGGAAAATTATTCCCTTCTTCAAGAGCCATTTCAATCACAAAGGAGATAAGTGGCATAATACATGCAAATAGGGAGAATTCGCATGAGTAATGGGAGCATTTTAAAAGGCTTTATTCAAGCTGTCCGCATCACTAGATTCCTGATCAACTGCAGATTGTCTACTTTTATGAAGGCTTGCTTCCCATTGACAAAAAAAGAGTTGATTGCACAGATGGCGGCTAATGCTTAGAAATTTGGCAGTAGAGCGAATAGTAGTGCAGTTTTCCAAGTACAAGCATCGCCAGTCCAGAATTCAGTAGGAGCAGCAGCGGTAGCATCAAGAACAGATAACTAGAGAACATAGAGAAAGCTTGATGAATTGACATCAATGGTCATACAGTTTGCAGTAACACAAATAGTGCAGCCTTCCATTCCACAGACAAGTAATCTATGTGGCATTTGCTGTGATCCTCAACATCCCACGGATGCTTGTCCATCTTTACAAGATAGCAGTTTTCCTGTATATCAATCAGTAGTTGCAGTTTTTCCTGGTAAGCCATCATATCAGCAACGAGAGCAATATAATCCTTTTTCCAATAATTATACTCCAGGTTAGAAGGGTCATCCTAGCTTAAAGTGGAAACATAATCAAAATCAGTAGAGCTTCCTTTACTAATAGAGGCAGCAGTAATTTATGCCTCCGCAATAGAGACAGAATTTCCAACAGTCTGCACCTTCACAGCAAGTGCATTAGCCACCAATGCAGTAGCAAACTAGTAGCGGCCCATCCTTGGAGGACTTGGTAAAATAGATGGCAACAAGCCATCTGCAATTTTAGCAGAGGACTAAGTCATCAATTTAGAATCTGCAAACGCAGATTGGGCATTTAGCTGCGTCAGTGAATCAGAACCAGCCTCAATGCAGCAATTCCCTTCCTTCACAAATAGTTCCAAATGCAAAATGGATGGTTAGTGCTATTTCTCTACGGTCTGGTAAACAACTGGAAGATTTTAGCAAGGCTGTTGATGAGACATCACAAAAAGGGAACATTGGTTCTGTGAATAAGAAGGCATTACAACAAAATGAGGATAAGTCTGAATCCTTTAGACCTCTACCTTTCCCTCAGAAAGCCACTCAGTCTAAGAAGCTAATAGAAAAAGATGAAGAGAAATAGATGCTTGATACTTGCAGAAAAACTGAAGTGAATATTCCTCTCTTGGAAGCAATTCAACATATTCCCAGATATGCAAAGTTTCTCAAGGAGTTGTGCACCAACAATAGGAGGCTGAAGGGGGGATAAACAAGTGAACTTGAGTCAGAATATATCGGCACTCATCCAGCCCATTCCTAAGAAGTGCCAAGATCTAGGGACGCTCATTATTCCTTGTATTATTGGATCTTAGACTTAGGTGTTTCTATTAATGTTATGCCTGAATCTGTCTATAAGTATTTAGATTTTGGTCCCTTGTGTGCTACTAGTATTGTTGTTCAGTTAGCTAATAAGAGTAGTGTTCACCCTTCTGGTGTGATTGAAGATGTGCTTGTTAAGGTGAATAATCTGCTTTCTCCTTCTGACTTATGTGTTTTAGGGATGTCGGTACCTTTCCTGCCCGCTTGATTATGAAGAAGGGCTCCATGGGAATCTGGGGTTGCAACCAAGCGTGGAGAACGTGACAAAGCTATAGGAGAGCGGCAAATTTTGATTAACTCCTTTGCGGATCTGGAGACTAACTAGAAGGTTGATTTGAAGTATGTTGCTAATTCCTTAGACCTTGAAGCTGACAAAGACGTTATTCTCAACTTTTTGAGGGAGAAATAAAAAATTCTTAATGAAAAAGAATCTACCTTGGACAATTTAAATTCTGAAAATGAGAAATTAAAAATTGATCCCAAAATTTGCACATTGACTATAACTATAGTCAAACCATGCTGGAGAAGGTGGCAGAGAGTGCTTTTTCCAATGTTATTAATCATATGAAGTTGTTTTAACCGGATGTGTCCTTCCATACCGAGAAATTACATTACTGTGGTTATATTAAACATGGAACATTTTTTCATCCTTTATTTGATGATAACCTGGATATAAATGAGAATGTGGAAATTACTGCTGAAGCCAAGGCTGCTGCCCATAATCTTGCTACTAAAATGCTAGAGCAGCATCAGCAGCAGTAATCTATGCTTTCTGCAGGTTGAAGGACCGGGATGCCGGTGTAATCTTATAATTGTGTATTTTTTGGGGATCTTTGAATCCCTTTTGGTTTTTTGCTGAATATTGTCGAGTTTGTTTTCAATTTTGTTTTTTATTTTTCGAATTAATATGCTGAAGTCTTTACTTAGCATGGATCTACCCATCCTTTTTAACCCGACTTTTCATTTCGATTTGATTATTCAAATCTATTATATAACCCGTCTCAGATATCAAATCCTTACAGCTTTGGTTATTCAAATTGGTTTATAACCCGGTTCAGACATCTTAGGGTTTCGTCATGCGAATTAAAATTGTCCAAATAATTAACTTGACCAAGGTCTTTCATGCGAATTATGCTTCTTATTATTAACTCGATTTTCTTTAACTAGGTTTTAAACTGTTAATGTGTCATGGAGACTTGATCAGAGTCATATCAATATGCCCTTTTTATTTTTTCAAGCTTGATTTTGTTTGTCAGAACTTGTGCATTATGAACGTAAGAAATTACAGGGAAGTTAATATAGCTTATAGGTATAATATTTCTTCAAATTTTCAGCATTCCAAATTATTTTGATGACTTCTTTGCCTAAATTTTCTAGCACATAAGCTCCATTTTCAAGCTTTTCTTTCACCCAATAAACTCCTTCCCAATTCGAGGCTAGTTTTCCTTTTGTTGTAATTTTTGCTCCGATATCTACTCGCCAAAGTACCAAGTCATTTATTTCAAATATCTCGGCTTTACTTTTTTGTTGTAATTTGTTGCCATAAGCTACTTTGTTATAATATCACGACAATGTGTCGTAACTCAGACTTTATCAATTAATTCCAATTCTGCAGCTAATGCATCAATGTTCTCTTCTTCTTTTTCAAAAAGAGCTTTAAGCCTTCTCAAAGACGGTTCTCCCAGCATAACTAGGATCATTGCTTCACATCCATAAACTAATTTGAAGGTGGTTCACCCGTTGATCTTTGGGTCATTGTCCAATATCCCCAAAGGACATAGAATAACTCTTCAACCCATTTTCCTTTGGCGGCATCCTCTATTCATTTTCACTTTCTATCAGTAATTATTTTGTTAGCTGCTTCATCTTGGTCATTTAATTAAGGGTGCTCCACTGAAACAAAGTGATGCTGGATGTTTAGGTCAGTCATCAACTCTTTAAATTTTTTATTTGCAAATTGAGTCCCTTTATCTGTAATGATCTCGGCTGGGATATCAAAGCTACATATGAGATTCTTTTCAAAGGATCTTCGTATCCTGGCCGAGGTGATAGTAGCCACTAGCTCGTCTTATATCCATTTTGTGAAATAATCGATAGCTACAATTAGCCTTCGTAGCTGCCCTTCAGATGTTGAGCATGGACCCAATAAATCCATCCCTCATCTAAAGAATGGCTAAGGAGCTGTTATAATATGCAACTCTCCTAGGGGCTAGGAGATTTCTGCCATGTTTCTAGCATTGATCATATTTCCTAACATGCTTCTTTGCATCACCATCCATTGTCAGTCAATAGTATCCAGCCCGGAGGGTTTTTCGAGCTAGAGCCTTGGCTCCTATATATTGGCCATTAATTCCTTCATGAATCTCGAGCAAAATGTATTTAGCTTCATCCAAGTTTAAACACTTCAACAAGGGTGAATGTAACCCTTTTCTATAAAGTCAGCCTTCATTGATGGTATAAGAAGTTGAATCCCAAACCAACTTCTTGCTTTTATTTCTTTCTGGAGGCAATACACCCTTTTGTAAGTATGCTATAATTGGTGATCTCCAATCTTCCATGGCCGTAATCACTATTATGCACATCGGCTCCGGAACATTTTTCTCTATCACCATTATGTAATTCCCTATACTTTTTGTACTTTCCAGTTTTGACAAGATGTGGGCCCTACTATTTTCACTTCTGGGAATGTGGCTCACCTATGCTTTTTGAAATTTAGCCATCAATTGTGTGGTTGTGTTCAGGTACTTACCCATCAATGGCCCCTTCGTTTAATAGCTTCCTTTAATCTGAGATGTGAGTAACCGGGAATCACTAAACACTTTAATCTTCTTGCCCAAGTTCTTTTGCTTGCTGAAGTCAGCAATAAAAGCCTCGTATTCAACTGGTTGTTTGAAGTCGGGAAATTAAGGTGAAGAGAATGCTCTACTGATATCCCTTATGGGCTTTCAATAATGACCCCAACTCCACTTCCCTTTGTGTTGGATGATCCATCAACATAAATCTTCCAAACATCTTGAAATGTTTGGTTTTGTTCATGATTGAGATGAGCTCAATGAAAAAATCAACTAAAGCTTGAGATTTGATGGTCGTTCGTGCTTCGTATACAATTTCAAATTAGGACAATTCAATTGCTCAATTCGTTATCCTTCCTGCCAAATTCGACTTGTAGAGCACCTGTCATATGGGCTGATTTGTCCTTACTTTAATTGTATGCCTTTAAAAGTATGGTCGAAGTCTCCTTGCTGAAATAAGTAGAGTGAATGCTACCTTTTTCAATTTCTAATATTGTAATTCAGAACCTTGGAGAGTTCTTCTCACGAAGTATATCGGCTCCTCAGTCCTCACCACTTTCAGTTTCTATGATTAAAATTAAAGCCGCGCTCACCGTAGCATCTCCAACAAACAAATATAATATCAACGTATCTCCTGGTTTTGGCTTTGATAACAGATAAAGTATGACTAGGTGTTTTTTAATCTCCTCGAAAGGCAGATTTTCATTCTGAGGTCCATCCATAACATACTTCTTTCTTTAACAACTTAAAGAAAGACAATGCCTTTTCAGCAGAACGTGAGAGGAATCTAGTAAGAGCATCCAGTCACCCTGTTAGTTATTGTATTTCTTTATTATTTCTTGGAGCATGAATTTCAAGAACGACATAAAATTTACTCGGGTTCGCTTCTATGCTTCTGTGGGTTAACGTGAATCCCAAAAACTTCTCTGGTAGAACTCCAAAGGCACATTTAACCAGATTTAACCTGATATTGAATTTTCTAAGCTTCTTAAAGGTCTTCTTCAAGTCCAGCACCTGTACCGCGAGCTCAACAAACTTAACAATCATATCGTCAATATAGACTTTAACATTCTTACCGAGTTGATCTTCAAAACCCTGGTTCATCGTCATTTGATAAGTAGCCCTGAATTCTTTAACCCGAAGGGCATGAGTATGTCAAAATAGTTTTCCTTTTTTGAAATAAAGGCAGTTTTCTCTTGATCATCGGGATACAGAGAAACTTGATTGTATCGAGAGTAGGCATCCATAAATGACAATAGCAGAAACCTGGATGAACTATCCACCAGTTGATCAATATTTGGCAATGAATATGAGTCTTTTGGACATGCTTTATTTAAGTCAGTATAATCCGTACATACTCTCCACTTACTGTTAGGCTTTTTCACCATTACAATGTCGGATAACCAAGTGGTATACTGTATTTCTTTTATAAACCCGGCCCACATGATCGTCCAACATTTTTTGCTGTTTTGGCCTAAGTTTCCTTTTCTTTTGTGCCACTGGTTTAGCACCAGGATACATGGACAACTTGTGGCAACAAAATGCTAGATCGATTGCGGGTATCTTGGACGATTTCTAATCAAAGACATATTTGTTTCTTTTTAAACATCCGATTAATGCTACCTTCACCTCTGGGTTGAGCCCTTTGCTGACCTTAGTCGTTTGGCCGGGTTCCTTACTAATTGTAATTTCTTCAAACTCACCATATGGTTTTGGTCTTGGTAGTACAACATCTTTTCTCATATCTAATTCTACCATATTGACTGTGTTCCTCTATTGCCGAGCTTCTGGCTTTGTTTCTTCCCTATCTCCATTCTTGATTCGAGTTGGGGAGCTTGGTCCATCTTCTATTGCCCTTACAGACTTGAAATAACATTCTCGTGATTCCTTCTAATCTCCCCTAATGATAATTACATCATTTTCCTTACATCTTCATCTTCTCATGCTTCGTGGAGACAAGCATATCCCAGTCTTGGATGATTGGTCTTCCCAAGATGATGTTATATGGAGAAGCGAAGTCGGCAACTATAAATCTTACTCGTTCCAACTTATATGACTCCTTTGTCCCCAGTGTTAATCTGAGATCAGTATATCCCTTTGAGGATGTATCTTGCCCATTGAAAGCTATGAAGGTATTTTTGCAAGGCTTCAAATCCTCTTCATCCAAGTTCATCTTTTTGAATGCTTCCTAGAGAATAATATCTGTGCAACTACTGGGATCCATAAACATCTTCTTCTCTGGGAAAGGCGTATCAACAATCTTATATGTTAAGGGACTTTGTTATAATGTCCCCTGCGATACCGTCTCCTATATATACCAGTGACATCCTAGCTGCTTCTGGTGACTAAGTTCTGATCTTTTTCCATCATTATCTCACGTTGATCATACTCAACTCTCTTGTTTCTTCTGACTTCAATATTACGTTGGCCACCATCTTCCACTCTATTTTCAATGAGCCTATCAAGATTATCCCTTTCACCTTCTCTACCGAGGTACGTACCCCGATTAATCCCACCTAATATTCTTTTCTAATCAAGTTTATTAGCTTGGTAAGTGCGTTCTTGTTGAGCTCTACCTCCTTTGCCGAAATTTCTCCTATCCACATAATCATTTCTTCCACGTTGCTGGTTCTGTTCATAAAAATCTCTTCCTCCAATGCGATCAACTCTACTACGCTCCAGATTTGTTTCATTTAGTCTTGCATGAGGATTTTCTCTTTGCAAAATGTAAGAACCCGCACCGTTAATTAAGGAAATTATTTAATTAAATGTGAGGGTTAGGAAATAATTCCATAATTGACCCTAGTAATTATTATGAGGCTTTAATAATTATAGTAAGTGAGTAATAATGCTGAAAGTCTCTTTTCTGATGAAAGGTGCAGATACCGGTTCTACTACCCGGTATAAATTCGTATCGGCGAAGTATCCCAAAAAATTATAATAAGTGTAGCAATTAACGCTAATACTGTGTGTTTATGACTTAAACCACTATAAATACTCTTATGTTGGCTCAAAACCCTAGGCATATCAGTTTTCTACGTGACACACTTGGAGGCTAAGTGGTTGTCACTGTTCCATTGCATTTCCTTCACCATTTTGTGACCAAACTACCACCTTCTCTTGATTTTCCTTCTCTTAAACCTTGTAAACACTTGGGTGGGTGATTGGTGAGGAAAAAGGAACCATCTTCTGAGTGTTTTGGCTGCTGTGTGGAGAGTCTTGGGGCTGTGTTCTCTATTCTTGTGGGGTGTGGCCATTTATTTGGTATTTTAAAGCTTCAAGGAGCTTTCTTGTTGAGTAAAGGATCTACCTTCATGCTCATTTTCGTGGTCTTGAGTTGCTGCACTATAGAGTGACTTAGAAGCCATCAAGACACCTTCTTTTTGGCTGAGTTGAGCTTGTAGTATGATCATCACCCTTGAACTTGAGTTTTTATGCTTAAAAAATGGAACCTTGATGCATGTAACAAGCTAAGATGATAACTTAACGTTGGGTAATGTTAAACACACCCAGAAATGCATGATTAAGCTTCTGTAATCGGTAAAATAGGGACCTTCGGATTGATATTTCGCGAAATGCAGAATCTGAGTTATGTCGCGAAATATCCGGATATGGGGTTGGAAATATCCTGATATGTGTATCTGGATATGGGGTTCTGTGGTATCCGAATATGGGTATCCGGATATGATATCCGGATATGAACCCGACATATATCTGGATATTCTGGGTTTTCGATGAATAGTAAGGTACTGTTCATACTGATTTGAGTCACGGACCCTATGTTGATGAAGTTGAACTTCTGTAATAACTTGACTAAGTCAGAATCAAGGGATTAAGGGCTTGGGGCTTTGTAAGAAGCCTTAAGAAGTGAATCATAAAGGGAAAGCATAGTCTTTATGTTGATGCTTATGACCTATGGTTATTGATATGATTGATGGTCCCAAAACAGATTGTGATTCTACTGTGTGTGGACCTTAAGCTGTGTGGACTCTTGGCATGGATTGTTAGCTTGCAAGGTAAGCTTTCGTTTCCTCGTTTTAGCCATTATTGGTTCCACCATTTCCCATGGGGGGATGGTTTATATGCATGATCAGTAGAATAGTATTGACACACATGACATGATTATCTGCTGCATTGCACTATTTTGAAATTTATATTGAATAAATGCTTTTGAACTTATATTTGCACATGTAAGTGAGCTTAGGGTGGAAGATCCTTGAGGACCCCTTGTCTATTGAGATTTCTTGTTTAGAGATCTCACCCCACATTTGGGGACGCTTATTTCAGGTTCAGGTAACTCGGGGGCTGATGCCTCTGGCGACAGGAGGCTGAAGCTTAGTTGATTATATATGCTTTATACTGACATGAATGGATATTGGATGTTGTTTATGTTTTCTGTCAGTATTATGATATTTGAGTTGAGACTGTTGTTGGGAGTTGTTGCCTTATTTGGTGAGCATGGGGATTGTCCATGCGACATTGACTTGATTATACTATTTTAGTCTGACTTGTAATAATGTATCAGGATGTTTTCCGGACTATGTGTTGTAGATCTGTAAAGTCCCACATCGGTTGGTGAGGGGAACGAAGCATGCCATATATATGGGTGTGGATACCTTTCCTAGTGGAGGCCTTTTGGGGGTAACCCCAGAACGTAAAATCGTGAGTTCCGGCGGGCCTTTGGGTAGCCGGGGCAAAGCGGGCAATATCTGCTACAGGGTTTGGGGCTGTTACAAGATCCGTGACTTAGATACTCATATGTTATTTATATATTGAGGTATCTCAGTTAGCTATCCTTGCAATTTACATACAGGCGATGTTTTTATGAAAATGATTAAGTAATCAACTTGGCTAATTATAATGAGGTCATAATTGAATTAAAGAAAAATTTATTCCGCATTTTAAATTAAGCGTGGCTTAATACGATGACATGTTAACAAACCGGGTATACACGGGGTGTTACACAAATCGCCCAGTATCCGAGCTATTGCATGACCCGGATCTGGATTTCATGCCTGCAACAACCTTATTTTCAGTTCTCAGATCTTTCTGGCATCTTCTTGCCGAGTTCAAGCTTCCTATTGCCGATGAGGGGGATTATGTTTTCCATCTTTTCCATTCTTTGTAGTAGGGAATTGATCGCAGTATGAGTGATGCCCTGATCCTCATTTGTTTGAGGTGGGATCTGCAATGCATCTGATTGCTCTTCCCAGCATTTGCAATTTGATTAACCAAATCTTGGTTCACCACCGGGGTCGATGCTGAGTCAGAATGCACATCACTCACATGAACAACAACATAATCAATCACTTGTTGATTATTAGGATTGGCTTCATTCCTCGGTATCTCCTCTATCACTAGATCTCATGGCAGCCCAGGATGAGACAGAGCTGGCTGCTGATAACCACTTCTCGTGATTGCCATGGTAATCGTGGGGATAGAAATGTTAGAGAGATACAAATTAATTAATTTAGCCTTACCTAAAGCCTTAGGTAGTGTTTGGTTCAAGAATTTGGTTTACTTCCCCATCTATCTAGCTTGGTATTGTAGGTTTTCTTTGTTTGGTTGAGGAGATTTGAGAATTTACCCAGTCAACCAGTTTTCCTAGACTTCAAAATTTGCATGGAAAAAATTAAATAAAATACTGTTCAACTTTTCCATTTGTGATATTGTATTTGTGTAAAACTGGGTAAGTGGCCAAAAGTTATCTTATCTTGTGACAAATGCCCCTTTAAGGTTTTGGGTTAAAGTAGCATTTTTCCAAAAATTTATGATTCCCCACAAACGACGCCAATGTTCTGTCTGTATGAAAACGATTCTTAGCCTAAGGCTAGTACATCAATATGTGACCGGACTCTCTCTAAGGTATCTATGGAGTAGATATCTAGAGTTGAAAGGTCATTGTACGCAACTAATAACGGCGTAAGTTAATAGGGTGGTGTATGTGCATAGTGACAACATAACAATAATAGAGAGATTATGTCATACCTGTAGGCGTTACCTTCTAGAGTTTTATTGGTGGGGATATGAGTTTCGGGTCTTCTTTTCATAAGACCAAAATTGTCCTCTTGCACAATTGTCACGTGATTGTCCTTTGTTAAGGCTTTAGATATACGAGCCTAATGTAAGTCCATAATAGTAACAAATCAGTTTATATATTGTCGGAAGTGTCAATCCAATTCGCATTTTTCATCCTCTGAAGCAAAGTTTGAGTTCGTCACATGTGTAGCCAAACATTGCCAAAAGTTGGCAGCCGAACATTGCCACCATTTTGTCAATTTGTAAGCAGCAAGTTTCACGTGTAGTGCTCTAACTTGAGCAAGATGCTGCCAATTCTGATTTGTGCATATCCTCAAACATCTATATGTAGGAGCTCTCCCATTTGGTTATCTTTTTTTGGGGTACAGATCTCCCATTTGGTTCTAGTCATCGAAGGATCAAGCATCAGAGTGCGAGAGTAAACACAGAGTGAGAGAAAACACATCTTCCATAGTTTATATTGTGTACCCAATTTTGTGTGTTATTCTTGTGATGATTATTGGGTGTATTAAGGTATAAGGTTTGAGTGTTAGTTTTCGTTTTTGTACTCTATTTTATCTTTAATGAAATTTTTATTTGTTTTCGCCTGTGAATATAAGCACACTGCCAAACCACGTTAAGTACTTATGTTTTGTGTGTGCCATTTATTTTCTCTTTATTTTCCCTTTATTTTCTCTTTCTCATATTAGCTTAAAGCGATCCATTTTCATAACAATAAATTAATTAAGAAATAATCATCGAAGTAACTAAAGTATAGTTTGAACTTATTATAATTTTCAAATCTACTCAAATATATCCTAAATTTGAATACGAGTCAAAATTGTCAATCGATGCAGAAGCAAAATAATATTAGTGTGGCCCACTTTATCTATCTTCCTATATTTTATTCTTTGCTCGTTTCCCTCTAGGGTGGTGTTTGGTTTACGGTTTTTGAAAACTTTCCTATGAAAATGAAGCAAGCATTCTAGTTTTCACTTGTTTGGTTCGGCAGATTCACTCAAAATCCCCATCCATCTAATTTGCATTACTTTTTCAATTTTGTCTTAGAATGATAGCTTTCCGCACTGTTTAGAAAGAGTTTTAGTAGGTGATTTTATTTGAAGAGCCAGCTAAACCACTATTTACACAATTTCTTCCAGACCATTATACCCTGTGAAAAAGCCTTGGGGCATGTAGTGGCTTCAAACTCCCACCAAACAAGGCCTACTCCCTCCAACTCCCTGCCCTCTGATCGGGCTACTTCTAGGGCCGCTGCGCTACCGGGGACTGCGACGGTTCTCTCTTCTGCAATGGAAACGGAGGAACCCCATCTGCGACCTTAGCAGAGTTCACTCTGGGTAATGACCAAGACTTCTACGATGTGAGCCTTGTTGATGGGTACAACCTACCTATCTCCATTATCCCTTTCAAGGGATTTGGGAAGTGCAGCTAAGCTAGGTGTGTGAGTGACCTCAACATGATGTGCCCGTGGGCCTGCAGGTTCGGTCACATGACAAGAATCGCGTGGTGGCATGCAAGAGTGCTTGCTCTGCTTTCAACTCACCCAGGTTATGCTGCACTGGTTCCTATGGAAGCCCACAGGCCTGCAAGCCCACTGCTTATTCTAAAATCTTCAAGACCGCATGCCCCAAGATCGGAAGAAAGCATCATTGCATGGTGGATCGGTGAAGGGAGGGTGATGTGGGTTTGTGGTGGCTGTTGTAACACCCCGTGTTAACCAGGTTTGTTAACATACTATCGTATTAAGCCACACTTAATTAAAAATTTGCGGAATATCTTTTCTTTCCAATTATGACATCATTATCATTACCAAGTTGAATTACTTAATTCATTTCCGTAAAATAACGCCTGGATATAAATTGCAAGACAACTAACTGAAATACCTCATAACATAGATAAAGTGAGTATCTAAGGTCACTGATCTACAACACGTAGTCCAGACAATAATCCTGATACATTATTACAACTTTAAATAAAAAAAGACATAAACAAGTCTATGTGGCATGGACAATCTCAATGCTCACCAAATAAGGCAACAATGCCCAATAGCAGTCTCAACAGCAAACAACATAGTACTATCTGAAGCTAAATGCATAAAACAGTAAACAGGATCCAGCATCCAACATGTCAGCACATACAACAATATCTAACTCAACTCTGGCCTCCTGCCACCCGAGGTCTCAATCCCAGGGTTCCCTGAACCTAAAATAAGCGTCCCCAAACGTGGGGTGAGACCTCTAAACAAGAAATCTCAGTAAGACAAGGGGTCCTCAAGGATCTTCCACCCCAAGCTCACTTACATGTGCAATATAAGTTCTAAAAGCAGTAATTTCAATATAAGTTCCAAAACTATGCAATGCAACAAATATTCAAGCCATGTGTGTTTATCACTATCTACTGCACAGAGAAAATGCAGGAATACATCTATTACCCACATGAGTACAAGGAACATCGTTTGCACCTCACCCACAGCCTCACCATATCGTATGCGTCACATACTCAGGCTTACCGTATAGGTGGAACCACATGCATATCATAAAAGCACATTGCATATAATAGCTTACCAGCATTTCCAAAACATCAAAAGCATGTAACACAGCATGCATAAACCACATCCCCATGGGACATGGTGGAACCACAACATGGCTAAACCGAGGACACAAAAGCTTACCTTGTAAGCACTCAATCCAAGCCAAGAGTCCAACCACTCTCAAAGCCCAACACAGCAGTATCACAATCTGTTATGGACCAATAATATATCATTAACCAAAGCTCATACGTATAAGCATAAAGACTACGTTTTTCCTTTTACGTTTTACGTCTTAAGGCTTCTCACAAAGCCATAAGCCCTTAACCCCTTAGGTTCTGACTTAGTTAAGTTATTACAGGAGTCCAACTTCCTCAATCTAGGGTCCACAAACCCCAAACACCCATTCTGAATAAACAGTACGCTACTATTCTACGAAATCCCAGAATATCCGGATATATGTCGGGGGCATATCCGGATATCCCATATCCGGATATCACAATACCCCATATCCGGATATCAATATCCGGATACCATATCCGGATATCAATATCTAGATATTTCTCAAACACATATTCGGATATTTCACGACAGGACGCAGTTTCTGCATTTCGTGAAACATCCACCAAAGGTCCAACTTTTAACACTTAAAAACGTTCAAGGATCCATTTTTAAGCATATAGAAATTCACATAGGTGTTGGTTACTTCATTTTACCCATTAACATGCCAAGACTTCACCTTTAAGCGACAAAAGCTCATGATCAAGGTTGATGACACTTACCCAAGCTCAAGAACAGAGGAAATGATGCTCTTGGAGCTCACCAACAGCTCCCAATATGCAGACTTGTACAGCAAACGAAAATGCTACACCAAAGGTTGGTTCTTGCACCCAAAGATCACTCCTTGGATCAAAAAAAGCCATGATCAAGGCCACACCCTTAGAACTCAGCAAAACAGCCCTTCCACACCTCTCACACAGCCACCAAACTCAGAAAGGAAACTCACCTCACACTCACAAGGCTACACCCAAGTGTTTACAAAGAGGAAGTGTGGAGAATTCATGAAGAAGAAGAGAGAAAATGGTGAAAGGAAAGCAATGAAACAGTAGCACAAGCTCAGCCCCTCCAAAGAGTCATGTAGCAGCTGGTGTGTCTAGGGTTGTGTGCCTTAGTATGTATATTTATAGCCACATGGGCATGTAACGCGCACTATTAGCATTAATAGCTACGCAAAAGATTTTAATCCCAAACTTTGGAATCTTAACCTACTCATTTTTCTAAGATTTCTCATATTTTTATTTTATTTTTCGGAGCAACTTTCCGGTACGTGGTTTTCCATAGCCTGTATCAGTTCTGGCACCAGTTCTCATTCTTTTGACGTGAAACTCGTTTTACAAGTCCTACATATTATTCTAGTAATTATCATTCACTTATTATAATTTTCCGGCATACTTCACCGGTATCTGCGCTTTTCACCCGAAAAGAGACTTTCAGGATTATTACCCACTTACTATAATTATTAGAGCCTCATAATAATTATTAGGGTCAATTATTGAATTATTTCCTAATTATCACCTTTATTTAATTAATCTCATTAATTAGCGGTGCAGGTTCTTACAGTTGTTAATGGAGTTATTTTATTGCTGCATCACTGGAACTCTGGGGAAGCGTTTGGTGGTGGCGAGGTTGGTGGGGGACGCGGAGAACATGAAAGGGGCGAAGTTGTGGGTAGTGAAGGGTGAATTGGGTTCGGGAATGAGGTTGATTTAAATGTAAAAAACACATAGATTAAAAAAATAAAAAATAAAGGGTTATTTTCGTAAAAAAAACTTATTTTCCAATCTATATTTTACCTACACCCAAACATAGACTTTATAAAAGTTACCTAATTTCCCCATCAAAATTTTATCCAACCAAACAACTTTTTTTACATTTTCCTATCAAACTCATATTCCAACCATTTCCCTAGTAATCACATTTCCCTATTATTCATAAAATTTTCTCCTCAACCAAACGCCCCATAGCTTCCTTTTTTTTGGGATACATCCCTCTAACTTCCTTTACACTCCTCTAAAGAGCACCTTACTCTCGCGAGGGCTCTTTTGGTGATTTAACTAATATTTTTATTTCCCTTCTATTTAGGAAAAAGGGTTGCACAAGAAAAAAATCTACAATCATTTTGCAAAAATCCAAAATACGTGGGCCAATATGGAGGGGAAAAAAACAACCAATGGAAAGAAAAAGAAAAAGAATCAAACGCTACATGTCATACGTTTTTCCTTTCTTGTTTGTTAAGGTTTGTATTTAAGTGTAACTTGCTGGAATATTGTTAGATTTATTCTTTTATACTTAAGTTAGGACAAAGCCCCAAAAGGATTAAATAATATGAAATAGAGCCAAAAGAGACTTTAAGATTCATCGGTCTTCTATGTAAGGTGTTTAACCGTCGAAGAAGATACAAAGAAGTTCCCACACACTCCTCCACACTTTACAAATAGTCTAAAAGATATGTACATACTAAAAAATCTTCATGAAAGAAGAAGATATACACATTATAAAAGAACCCTTTCCTAAAGATACGTTGAGCATGACTCGTACTTCGCATACTGATGAGGGCACTTGTTGTCGAGGTCAGTAGAAAAGAAACTGGGGTTCCATGAATAACTATTGTTAGGGTTTTTCCAATCCTATTTATCTTCTCCTTGTAAACCGAGTGGCTTATAATGAGTGGTGGTGAGGTAATATAATATAGACAAGCTTGACACAACCTAAATTGGGTGAATCAGGGTAAATCATTGTGTCTACTCTTTTTCTCTCTCTTTTTCTTTTTGTTTGACATTTATGTGATGGTCGATTTCCAATATTTGGTAACAAGAGCTTTAGTTCTACGATCGGGGTTCCTGTGCCAGATTGCGGTTTCGCGATTTGGGATTTTTTTTCTTGGCATAGAGAAAACTGCGAAATTGATCTGGAAAGGATGTCGACTGGCCAATCATGGATCGAGGTTGAGAAGTTCGGAGGAAAAGGGTTTGAGTTATGGAAGCTGAAGATGGAGGTTTTGCCACGTGTGGCACATGATCGAAGATGAGAAGCCATCAGTACCAACGAAAACTATCGGTGATGGAACGTCAGGTGAAGACAAGTTGAAGGAGTTGAAGGCGTGGACAAGAGACGATCGAAAGGCGTGAAGCCTGATCTGGTTATGTCTAGCAGATAACGTTCTAGTGAACATAACTTCTGAGAAGACAACGAAGGATCTCTGGACGAAGCAGGGAGTTCTTTATGAAAGCAAGTCACTCGTGCACAAATTGTTCTTGCGAATGAGGCTGTATAATCTGCGAATGAGCGAAGGTGATTCTTTCACTAGTTATTTAAATGAATTTAATAATATTTCCGCGCAATTTTTTTATAGACATCAAACTAGATTAGTAAGACAAAGCTTGCACCTTGTTGTGTTTACTGCTTAACTCTTAGGAGCACATTGTAAGAACCCCACCGCTAATTAAGGAAATTAATTGATTAATTGTGATAAATTAGGAAATGATTTCATAATTGACCTTAATAATTATAGTAAGTGAGTAAGAACGCTGAAAGTCATTTTTCGGAAGAAAAGTGCAGATACCGGTCCTGCTAGTCGTATAAATGCGTACCGAAAAAGTATCCTGAAAAATTATAATAAGTGCATGATAATTACTAGAATAATATGTAGGACTTGTAAAAAAAATTTCAAGTCAAAATAATGAGATCTGATGCCAGAACTGATACTGGCTATGGAAAAGCGCGTACCGGAAAGGTGCTCCGAAAAATAAAATAAAAATATGAAAAATCTTAGAAAAATGATAGATTTAGATTCCAAAGTTTGGGATCAAGATCTTTTGCGTAGCTATTAAGGCTAATACTGTGCGCTAAGTGGCCTTGTCGCTGTAAATATGCACACTAAGGGCACATAACCCTAGGTAGCAGCATTCCTACGTGAGTAACTTGGAGGCTGAATGGTTGCCACTGTTTCATTGCATGTTCTTCACCTCTTTTGACCAAATCACCACTTTCTCTTGATTTTCGTTCTCTTTCTCCTTGTAAACACCTTGGGTGAGTGAGAATCATCATTGTGAGTGATAGGTGAGCACCATTTCTGGGTTGTGGTGACTGTGAGGGTTGAGTTGTGTTCTGGTTTGGTGGGCTAGTGTTGAGGAATGTTCCTCTTGGCTTGTGAGGCTCCAAGAAGTAAACTTTGTGAAGAAAGGTCCTTACTTCGGGTGGCATTTTCGTGTGCCTTGAAGGGCAGAGCTGTAGAGTCAGTTTGGGGAGCTCCAAGAGCACACCTTGCTCTGTTTTGAGCTTTGGTAAGTGTTACCGACCATGATCATGGGTTTAGATGCTTAAAAATGGAACCTTGATGCATGTATTCTAAGTTGATAACTTAAGGGTGGGTAAGGTTAAACACACCTAGAAATGCATGTTTAACTGTGTTTAATCGGTTAAAGTTGGATCCTTTGGGCTGGATATTCACGAAAATGCAGAATGGCATTCTGTCGTGAAATATCCAGATATTTATCGAATAGATATCCCGATATTGATATCTGGATATGGGTATCGGGATATCCGGATATTGAATATCAAGATATGGTCAGTGTGATATCCGGATATTGCATATCCGGATATGTCCCGAGGAATATCCGGATATTCTGGGATTTCGTAGGACAGTGAGGTACTGTTCATACAGAGATGATGTTAGGGTTTGTGGACCCTAGATTAAGGAAGTTGGGCTTCTGTAATTAATGAACCAAGTCAGAATCATGTGATTAAGGGCTTATGGCTTTGTTGGAAGCCTTAAGACGTAAAACGTAAAGGAAAGGCGTAGTCTTTAAGTTGTATGCTTGTGATGCATAATTAATGATATATTATTGGTCCATAACAGATTGTGATACTGCTGTGTTTGGACTTGAGAGTGGTTGGACTCTTGGCTTGGATTGATTGCTTGCAAGGTAAGCTTTCGTGTTCTCGGTTTAGCCATGTTGTGGTTCCATCATGTCCCATAGGGATGTGTTTTATGCATGCTGTGTTACATGCTTTTGATATTTGCAAATGCTGTTGAGCTGTTATATGCAATGTGCCTTTATGATATGCAATATGGTGTCCACCTTTACGGCAAGCCTGAGTATGTAGTACATACGATATGGTGAGGCTGTGGGTGAGGTGCAAACGGTGTTCCTTGTACTCATGTGGGTATAAACGTATTCCTACATTTCTCTGCCAGTAGATAGTATAAACACACATGGCACGAATATCTGTTGCACTGCATACTTTTGGAACTAATATTGGAAATACTGCTTTTAGAACTTATATTGCACATATAAGTGAGCTTGGGGTGGAAGATCCTTGAGGACCCCTTGTCTTACTGAGATTTCTTGTTTAGAGATCTCACCCCACGTTTGGAGACGCTTATTTCAGGTTCAGGTAATGTTGAGGCCTCAAGCGGTAGGAGGCCGGAACTGAGTTAGATGATATTATATGCTGACTTGTTGGATGCTGGTTACGCATGCTGCTTTATGCTTTTAGTTTCCTTTATGTTGGGTTTGTCTGTTGAGACTATGGTTGGGCATTGTGCCTTATTTGGTGAGCATGGGGATTGTCCATGCCACATAGACTTGATTATGTCTCCTTTTAGTTAAAGTTGTATTAATGTATCAGGATTTTGGTCCAGGCTATGTGTTGTAGTCCTGTGACTTAGATACTCACTTTACATTTATATATGAGGTATTTCAGTTAGTTGTCTTGCAAATTACATACAGGCATTATTTCATGAAATTGATTAAGTAATCAAGTTGGCTAAGGTTAATGACGTCATAATTGAATTAAAGAAAAAGTTATTTCGCATTTTAATTAAGCGTGGCTTAATACGATAGTATGTTAACAAACCGGGTTAACATGTGCTGTTACACACATCATTGTGTCAATTGGTATTGGTGTTAATAAACTGTCGTTCGAGACGGTTATTGCTACTTTATCATCCGAGGCGATAAGAAAGGTAGGTTCTGAAGGTACCAACAATGAGGCTCTGGTTGTTAGAGGGATGAGTGGTGACAAATCAAAGTCTGGTAACAGAGGTAGACCGAGGGGACAGTCAAAGTCTCGTGATAAATATGATAAATCTGAAATAAGGTGCTAAAGGTGCAAACAGGTTGGACATCTGAGAAGAAATTGCAAAAGCAAAAGCGTTGGTCCTGAGAAGAGGGATGATTCATTACCTTCTGCTTCGGGTACAAAGAAGGATGATGATGATAGTACAAGGGACCTGTACATGGCATTTTACAGTCATAGTGACTGCAATGACTGGATTATTGACACCAGAGCATCGTTTCATATGACACCTTATAAGGAGTGGTTTTGCACCTATGAATCATATTCTAGCGGTACAGTTAGAATGGGAGATGACACGACACATGCTATTGTGGGGCGTGGAAAGTTAAAGCTGAAGATGAGTGACGGGATAGTCAAGAATCTGTCAAGCGTGATTCATATTCTAGGGCTTACCAGAAATCTGATCTTCGTTGGTAGTGTGGTAGATGCTAGTACTAATTTCAGCAGTGACAATTGTTCTTGCAAATTGACTCGATGAGCTTTGGTTATCGCAAGAGGAGAGCGCCATGATAAATTGTGAAAATTGTTGGGTAGCATAATATTCAATGGTGAAAGCTATGTTTCAGAACAGGCGGAGGAGGACACTGTTATGTTATGGCATAGGAGGCTGGGGCATATTAGAGAAAAAGGTCTGGAAACTCTGACATCAAAGAAGTTAGTGGATGGAATTCTGAGATGCTCTATGGGGTTTGGATTTTGTGAGCATTGTTTGCAAAGGAAGCAAAATCGGGTATCTTTTGATTCCACAGGAGGAAGAGCTAAGGGGATTCCATAGTTGGGGTGTTCATGAACTGATTCAACCGCGGTGACAGAATCGAAAAAGCGATAGCTGAATAAATCGAAAAAAACTACAAATTTTAATTAGATTGGATCGGATTTCGGTTTGGTTGATGAAAAGCAATCAAATCCAAACTGATCCAATATATTAATTCCCCTCTACCTACTTGGGTATTTCCCTAATCATAGTCCAAAAAATTCTAAACCCAAGACCCATTAACACATCAATTAAACCGAAGAAAAAACCTAGCCACATCCTATCAGCAAAATTTCATCTGTGTAGAGCTTCATATCTCATTACCCCCAAAAAAATTGTATTATCATTTACTAATGCTTTGTGTTTCAAACAAAAAAAACTCTACAAAGTCAATATATACAAAAGATATGTTATTTGCACAATAATCATGAAACAAAGTTTAGGCTTTTCAAAAAATTAAAAATCAATCCAATCCAAACCAAAAAAAATTGGATCGGATCGGATTGAAAAAAAAATCTCATCCGAATGAATGATTACATCATCAAACCGAAAGGATTGGATCTGATGATTTTTACTTCCAAAATCGATCCAATCCAGACCGCGAACACCTCTGGTTCACAGTAATAGGCAAAGAGCAATAATGCACGGACACGGGACACGACACGACACGCCGACACGTTAATTCAAAAAAATGTCATATTTGTACACGTTGGGACACGTTTTGATATTAAATAAAATTTTTAATATATATATAATATAATTTATATTTAATACATATAAGAGTCCATAATAAGTCATATAACCAATCAAATATTTAAATTTCATAACATAAATATAAATATAAATAATTTTTCGTACTTTGTTAATTTTCCATGATAAATTTCATTACAAAAAAATATCAATTTATAAATTATTTCATTTATATTTAGTTAAAAAAATAAAATTAAGATTTAAAAAAATGAGTCCGAGCGTTGACCGCGTGTCCAAAAAACGTGTCGGAACATGTCAGAGAGTTGACCACGTGTCCCCAAATATTGATCGCGAGTCAGACGCGTGTCCAAGCGTGTCGGAAAGTGTCCGTGTTGGACACGTGTCCGACACGCAAATTTTCAAAAAATTTGCGTGTCCATGCTATACAGGCAAAGAGGAGCTAGTCTGCAAGTTGAATAAATCTCTGTATGGTCTGAAGCAGTCCCCCAGGACGTGGTATAAGAAGTTCGACACTTATATAGTGAAGCTCGACTTTGACCATTGTGATGCTGATCATTGTGTTTATGTGAAAATGTTAGAATGTGACTTTGTTATTCTAACTTTGTATGTTGACGATATGATACTTGTTGGAAACAGTTTGAAGATGATCAACATTGTGAAAGGATTGCTAGCAAAGCAGTTTGAAATGAAAGATCTAGGCGCTGCAAATGTGATCTTGGGTATGCAAATTAAGAATGAGCGTGACAAGGAAGATTATGGTTGAGTCAGTAGAAGTATGTAGAGGATGTTCTGAAGAAATTTAAGATGACTGATTACAAACCTGTGTTGACTTCCATGTCTAATGGTTCTAAGTTATCGGTTGACCATTGTCCCAAGACTGAAGAAGAAAAAAGGAAATGGCGTCAATTCCTTATGCTAGTGTAGTTGGTAATCTGATGTATGCCATGATTTGTACTCGACCTGATATTGGTCAAGCAGTGGGAGTATTAAGCAGGTATATGTCCAAGCCAAGAAAGGAGCATTGGATGGCAGTGAAGCATGTACTCGACCTGACGTTGGGTTATGCTATGAAGGTGTGAAGGGCTCAAGAGGACAGACATCATTATAGTTGAGATACTTTGTGGATGCTGATTGGGGAGGTGACATTGATAGTATAAGGTACACAAGTGGATATGTTGTTTCCTTATTGGGCAGAGCTATCAGTTGGATGAGTAAGAGACAGAGAATTGTTGCTTTATCGATTACATAGGTTGAGTAGATGGCCTTGACATATGCTGTTGAGGAAGCTATTTGGTTAAGGAGGTTGTGCAAAGAGCTTGGCTTTGCACAAGGAGAGATGATCGTTGGGTGTCATAGTTAGAGCGCCATATTCTTGGCTAAGAATCTAAGTTTCCATGCGAGAACCAAACATATCGGCATTCAGTACCACTTCATCAGAGAGAAGATTGAAGATAAGGTTGTATTGTTAGAGAAGGTTGACACAAAGGTCAACAGTGCTGATTTTCTGACCAAGGCAGTTACCTCAAAGAAGTTTGAATGGTGTACAACTGCATTGGGATTGAAGAAACATGCGAAGTATTCACCAAGTGGGAGAATGTTGGGTATGACTCATACTTCGCATGCTGATGAGGGTCTTGTTTTCAGGGTCAGCAGAAAGGCAACTGAGGTCCAATGAATAACTCTTATTAGGATTTTATTTCTAATCCTATTTACATTCTCCTTGTAATCCGAGTGACTTGTAAAGAGTGGTGGTAAGGTGAATATATTACAGACAAGCTGGACACAGCCTAACTTGGGTGAACCAGGGCGACAAATCACTGTCTATTCTCTTTCTCTCTCTTTCTCTTTTCGTTTGAGATTTATGTAATTGTCGATTTCCAAGAAGATATACTTTATAAATGACTGTTTTAATACACTTCCAGTATAATGCTTTCGTTCACTTTTGATAGGTATTGGTTTATTTCGTGCTTAAAGTAAATATGAATTCAACGGCGTTAGTTCGAGGAAACAAACTTATGAAGGAAACAGAAGAAAAAGAAAGAACAATAGAACATCTATGTACTTACGCTATCTTGTGTGAAAATGGGGTATATAATACTAACTTCAGCCATGGGTGAAACGCCTGAACTAAACAGAATTAAGTATTAAAACCGCGGTCAATGGGGTTTTAATAATTTTTCCGGTGAAACGCCTACGAGATTCTCAGACATGTGAGACAGTAGAACCTAAGCACACCAAGTTGCAGCTTCAGTAAATGGTTAGAACAAGGGGAAAAAGAAGAAAAAGGGTAAAAGGATTATAATGGGAAAGAGAAAGATGAGAACAGATTAATCTTATCCATCAACTCTTTATTAGGCTTAATCTCATTCTTATGCCTGATTAAATTATATATCATTTTGATACATTAAGAGTCTGTTTGGTGTGATATACAAGACTTGATAGTATAGTATAAGCTTATACTATAAGTTATGACATTTTCAGTTGTTTAGTGTGACCATGTTATAGTATAAGCTTATACAGCATAACTCCTTAATACATCAAAATAATCTATAACTTAATCAGGCCTGAAGGGGTGGATTAGGCATGATAAAGGGTTTATGTATTAATATTATTTACAAGTACAATTCTCAAGAACTAATATATCATTTCAATATTAATATATTTAAATAATTTTTTTAATATATTAATTTTTAAAACATTTGAGGATATTATCTTATACAATACCATACTAAATGCTGGATAGTATTAAAATTTAATCAGGTCTTATACAAATAGGTCTTATATACTATCAAGTCTTATCCTATATTATGCACTAAACATGCCCTAAGTGATTCTATTGTATAAATTTATACTATCCCATGATCACTTCAAATCAAACAACTAAAATATTAATATAAATTTATATTATCGTGCTTTATATATCACTCCAAACAGACTCTTAGATTGATTTCCTAAAAATATGAAAAAATAATCAATATTCAGCATGGCTTGTTAAAAAAAATCTATATACAAAATACATACCAAATCAAGCTACTAGATTTGATTTAGTGATGAGAAATTTCGATAAGTTATATAAAAATTCTCACTTGTATAAAATTTTGGTAGGTTATATAAAAGTAATTTATATATAAAATGAGATAGATTATTCTACTTATTATTTTTTCTGCCATCCACTCTAAAGACCATTAGATTAGAATTTTAATTAATATTTATTTTTCTCTCTCCTCATTAAATTCTGATGTAATGGTATTAGAGAATGGTAGATAAATATAGACAGAAAAAATAATAAGTAAAATAATCTATCCCATATAAAATACATCTCACGTTAGGTTTACGTGTTGAATTCTCATTTATATAAAAAAAAAATAAAAAAATGCATGCCACATCTTTGGCGCTGATGATCCTTTCATTACAGTAGCTGAAAAAGCATACCTTCTAATTCTAATTTGATCATCATTGTTAAATACAAAAGGCACGTCAATTGTCCCCAAATTGAATAAAGACCGAGAATGACAGGATGACCCCACATAAAAATAAATGTTATTATTGATTAATTTAATAATAATTCTACTGACAATGCAGTGATGATACATGGCGATGAAGAGAATTTATTGTGATCCGGGATCACCATTTTTTAGGTAATCCTTTAATATAAATGAGAGAGTAAAATTGAAAAAGAGTAAAAGTAGCAGCGGTAAAAGAAAATAAAAATAGTGTTATGAATGAGAGCACTAAATCATTGGACGGTGCAGGAGGATAAAATATATTTTGCATAGCCATGATTGGCTTTGATTAAAGATAATAAACAATTGTAATGCAGTTCACCTCTTCAACAATTGTCGTTGTTTTTCAAATATATTAGCTTTCACCTTCCGTGATGAGAAATTTGATAGAGATGGAAGACATAAGTCATCAAAGGTGGCTAGTCCTTGTCAAAGACTTTTTTGAAATATTTTTCCCAAGATCATATTGAATGTTCTTCCTTTATATTATTTGTTTTATGTTTTTTTTTTCAGCTGTAAACAATCAATATATTCACCCAAAAATTAAATATATTAAGTGAAGGCTCATCAATGATTTATATACTTCTTTAACATATTTTTTCACATAAGACCCACTTGACATGAAAGGTAGATAATGTACAGACTCACTTATTTGTGTTAAAAAATTTCATAAGAGAAAATAAGCGAGAATAAATATTAAACTTATGATGCTAAGGCTTTAATATTATGTAAAGAAATAATTCTCCTAAAAATCAAAGTTGTTGGTGGATTACATTTAAGGGAAAATATTTTCTCATGTTGCATGAGAATTCAATTCTCATGTTGTGACTCTTCGATTTGTGCGCAAAGCTTTTCTTTTCTTTTTTCTTTTTTAATAAGTGTGAGACCCACTACTAGTTGAGTCACAACATGAGAATTGAATTCTCATCTGACAACACCATTTTTTCAGGGACAATTATATGTCCTTGCTTAATCAAATGAGATAGAAAGGAGGAAGAAAAGAATTTGAATGGTTAAGGAGGAAGTTGAAGCGTGCATTGTCTGAGTGCATAAAATTTCAACTTTTTCCAAGCGTTTGATTTAGAGATTCAAGACATGGGTGTATTGGAATAGGATTTAAAAAAAAATATTTGGTGATAAAAAATCTTATAGATTTTAAAAAATTATCCAGAATTGTAGTGACTTTAGAAACTTTTTTTAGAAACATTTTTATAATCAAGATTTTATAAGATTGGATTTTAAAAAAATTTAATAAAACATAGGGTTCATATAATGAAAGTTTCAATCTTTTTTTAAATCGATCATGTTTCGTTCATGTAAAACTAAAATTGCTTTGAGGGGTTTTTGTTTCCCTGTCGTTTTCCCATTGTTTTTTATTGTTTTCAATACAAAAATCACTCATTTTGTGTCAAGAAAAATCACGACCCATAGCTTGAAAAATTATTTTTTAAACTTCCAAAAGCTCTCAAAATCTACTATTTTTGAGATGAATTAAATTAGAATCTTATTGGGTTATTGTTTTTGGGTTGTTTTGTGATGAAAATCGCTCCATAATCTGTTATTTTTGAGCTTTGACGAAACTCTCATCGTGGAACCTAATTTTGAGCGAGTCGACTCGCCAAAAGAAGAAAAAGCACCGCAACAGATAAATCTCAAGAAATCTTAGGGGATAGGGTGAGATTGTGAGAGAGATATCTTATTTATACTTCTTACTAAAAAGTCTCACGAAATCCAAACCAATAAAAAATCCACTAAAATCGTAATATTTTTTAATACCACAAGACTATTTTTCCTTTGATTAAAATCCTGATTGAATACCATCGGATTTGGACGAACTTTAAAATAATCTTTTAAAATGCTAATATTTTCAGTCCTTTAATATCCTTATTGAGTACCATTTTTTGTCTAAAAATAATCCACTAAAATCTTTTAAAATGTCAATCCAATACACTCCCTCAGTTTCCTTTTTTGATATTGAGAGTATTTTTGTCCCTTTCAAATATAACTTATTTTGTTGGGGTCGAAGTGATTTTTGTCTCAAGGAAGCTGAATTTTAAGCGTTTATGATGGAAGCACTTATGTCCCCGGACATGGTTACGAGAAACTCAAGGAATGATATCTTTTATAAAGGCAAATGAAGCATACAGCAGATAATTTGGGCATGATAAAGATAGAGTTATCTTGAGGAAGGCTGATTTGGTTATGGGAGTAATGTTTAAATTTAAAATTATTTTGTTTGAGAAATATAATATACAATTATTAGTATAATTTAAGTTTTGGGTTGAAATTATTTTTTACATAATATTAGAGTTATTGTCATTAAGTGATCACGAGTTTAATCATCATTACCTTTTATTCACTATTAATAAATAGATAAAATATTATGAAGTTTATTAACACGTGTAGGATCTATGCAGCGTCCACCAAATCCAATGAACTATTATGTGATGAGGTGTATCAAAAAAATATAATATAAAATTATTAAGATTACTTAACAACTTAAATTTTTAGGTTAAAATGATTATTTATATATTTATTAAAAATTTTGTTTTTGTAAAAATTTATTTGGACAAGGCGATAAATGATTATTTTTTTTACCTGCATAATTAATTATATAGCCTATTAATTTAGTGTTAATTTTTTTTTACCTGCATAATTAATTATATATTTTAATAAAATAAAATTAATTGTGTTTTAAGTTATTATTTATTAAATCAATTATTATAATCTTTAAGCTTCGTAAGTTAACTGTATATACGGTTAATTTAGTCTTTATATGTATCCGTTACCCTCACTTCAACGAAATTGGATTGTGACATGATAGTGTAAGATTGTTGCATGCAAATGTGGCTACAAAAGTTTGGGTAGTAGTTTTCCAACAACAACAAAATGTTTTGAGTAGTACAAACACTGTCCACTTCGGTAGTGATTGTTCTGTCTGATATTTTAGAATAATGCCATTTCAATGTGATTAACAATACAGAGCAAACAAAATTGTGGAGAAGATGGAAAAAAGAAGAAAGAAGAAAAAAAGATCCATGTGTAGGGGTCACCTTATCTCATGTGAGAAAGAATGGCATATTCAGCCAAAAGCTAAAACAGTGTACGAGGTCCAAATCACCAATCATAAGGGCGAAACAAATTTGTCGACATTGATGTTACTTGAATGCGGAACAGATTTGTCGACGGCACCCCCAACACGTGTGGGTGGAAATGGCACACACAACACACTAACGTGGCTAAAGTTTAAACAAGAATAATCTAAAAATTTATAAGGGAAAAATGTTTATCCTTTTAAATGACACAACTTATATATTTTCATTCTCACAAAGAAGTAGGACCCATACCTTTATTTTTTTGTCAACCCTCTCTCCTCCTTTTAAATGACACAAATTTATAATGATAACTAAGATACTTAGGTCCGAGTTGATGATGAGATCCGGGATAATAATGATGAACCGGGTTCTCAAGTTAAAGAACAGCCGAGATATTCAATTTGAGAAAGAAGAAACTCTACAAGATACACATTTGATGAATACACCGTTATTGCTGAAGATGCTGAGCCTCGGAGTTGTGATGAGGCTGTGACGAGCTCAGAGAAAGAAGAATGGAAAAAGGCAATGCAAGACGATATGAAGTCTCTGCATGCGAATCAGACTTATGAGTTGACCAAGTTGACTGAAGGAAGACGAGCTCTAAAAAATAAATGGGTCTACAAGATTAAGAATGTAGAGAACGGGAAGAAGATGAGATACAAAGCCCGAATTTTAGTGAAAGGCTGCAATCAGAAGAAGTGAGTAGACTTTGAGGAGATTTTTTCTCCTGTGGTAAAAACGACCTCGGTACGAACCGTGTTAGCCATGGCGGCGGCTTCGATGGACCTCGAGGTAGAACAAATGGACGTGAAGATGACATTTCTTCACGGTGACTTAGAATAACAGATATACATGGAGCAACCTGAGGGGTTCCGAGCTCCAGACCAAGAAAACTTGGTATGTCGGTTGAAGAACAGCTTCTATGGCTTGAAGCAAGCACCTCGACAGTGGTACAAGAAGTTTGAATCATTCATGACTGATCACAAGTTTGAGTAGACAGAAGCCGACCGCTGCGTATTTGTAAATAGGTATGAGGCAGGAGATTTTTTAACATTGTTGTTATATGTTGACGATATGCTTATTGTAGGGAAAGACAAATCTAGGATAGCTGCCCTGAAGAAGGCGTTGAGCTCGTACTTCGAAATGAAGGACCTCGGCCCTGCAAAGCAGATTCTCGGAATCAAGATTATCCGAGATAGATAAAAGAAGCTACTGTGGCAGAGTCAAGAGAAGTATATTGAGAAGATTCTAAAGAGATTCAGCATGGACAAAGCCAAAACAGTGAGCACCCCCCTAGCCGGACAGATAAAGCTGAACCAGAAGCAATGTCCGAGATCTGATGAAGATAAAGATGAGATGCTGAAGGTCCCGTACCAATGTGCCGTCGGAAGTTTGATGTATACAATGGTTTGCACTAGACCTGACTTGGCGTATGCTAGGGGTGGCAATTTAAGACACGACCCGCCAACCCAACCCGGACCCGACACGAAATTTTCGTGTTCGGGTCAACCCGTTTAATAAATGGGTCGTGTTCGGGTTGGAAAAATATAACACGGAAATATTCGTGTCGGGTCACGGGTCAACCCGTGAACCCGCTCTGACCCGCAAATATAATTTTTATTTTATTTTTTCAAGGTTATTATGGTAATTTTATTGAATGATATAAAAAAAAATACACACTCTAGGTTTCTTTTTATTGAAGATTTTTTTTTGTTATATTGCAATCAGATTTGGTGCTTTTTTGGGGCGAGTTGTGTAATAAACGGATCACACTTATATTATAAGATTTTTCGGGTCGTGTCGTGTCAACCCGCAGAAAAAGTGGGTCGTGTTCGGGTTGAGAATTTTGACACTAATAATTAATCGGGTCGTGTTCGGGTTGAATCTATTCGTGTTCGTGTCAGATACAGGTCGACCCGAACCCGACCCACGAACACGATTTGCCACCCCTAGCGTATGCTGTTGGAATGGTAACCCGGTATTTGTCAAACCCCGGCAAAGAGCACTGGGAAGCAGTAAAGTGGATATTCAAGTACCTCCGAGGTACGACCAACTTATGCCTCCGATTTGGAGAAGATAAAGCCGAGTTGCAAGGCTACTCGGATTCTGATTTAGGGGGAGATTTCGACTTAAGGAAGTCGACGAAGGGATATATGATGAGATTTGTTGGAGAAGCATTCTCTTGGCAATCAAGACTTCAGAAGTGTGTTGCACTATCGACCTCCGAGGCTGAGTACATTGCTGCTATTGAAGTCGGAGGGGGAGATTTGTTGGGCTTCCTCCTTCAATGCTAAGCCCAAACCCATTGAGGGTTTTTTAGCCTAACCCTAGATTTCACCTCCTCTATATATTCATTAGTTGTGGGTGGAGGCTAGGTTAGCAGAGAGATCAGAAATTTTGAGAGAAAATTATTTGAGAGATTTGAGAGCAAAGCTTTGAGCTTTGTATTTGAGAGATCTCTAGAGAGAGTTTGAGTGAAACACCTCAGGGTAGTTTGATTATTACTATTGTTGAAGAGGTTATGTTAACCACCACATTGGTGAATTTTGATTCTTTGTATCCATTATTTTCATAGTGGACGTTTGATCTGGACTAGGTCCTGTGTGTTTTTACTTCTTCATTGGAGAAGGTTTTCTCACGTTAAAACTGTTTGTGTTCTCCTTCTCTCTCTTCTCTTTTGTGCGTTTTTCGTTTTTCCGCTGCGTTACCCGACCTGGTGAAGTTCAGGCCGAGGCAAGATTGAGGAGATCCTAAATCCAGGATCTTGTTGATTGACTTCCACAAAAGACTACTTAACCGAGTTTGAGGGAACCGATTTCCCAACCCCCTATACCTACTTTAGGAGCTTAAGTTTGCTTGCTAAATTTTATAGCAGAATCAGACTGATTATGATCATGCAGACAACAAAGCTTTGGGGAACCTTTCATGTCCATTCTGAAACTCTGTGTTTTCATAATTGTGGAACTCCAAGTGATGTTAAAAAAGGAACACGATCACCTGAAGTTAAATAAAAGCTTCTGGACGTGCCGTTCTAATTCTGACAGATTTTTTATGACATATTTATAAATTTTGTGTCCAGTTTTTTAAGAAACGTAGAAGATCTAGATCAGTTCATTAGATATTGTCAGTGGCGGAGCCACTTGCTGCTTGGGGGTAGTCTAGACCCGAATTAAATTTTAACAAATTGTATTTATCATGTATAGTTATATAATTAATTACAATTTGACCCAATCTAAAATTATAATTTGGCCCAGGCTAAAATTTCTAATTTGACCCTTATCAAAAAATTAAAATATATTTGGTAAGATATTTGGGTAAGTTATATTAAGTTATTTGTTCCATTTTCATTTATATAAAAAAATGAAAATATATTCAATAAAATTAAAACATATTTAATAAAATTATAATTCTGTTTAATGCTTCATGTGTTTAATATTTAATATAATTTAAATATATTATGATATGAACTAATTAAAATTAAGAAAAATATATACACACATAATTTTTTGGCCCGCGCTACGCTTCCGCCACTAGATATTGTTATTATTTAGATAAGCTTTTGTGTTCCTCCAACAGGATGCTTTAGAGTTGGTTAGCCTTCCTATGCTTAACTCATTTTCTTCTATTTGGCACATGGATGTAGCTAATTTACTTTGTTTAATCCAAGTATTGATGACATGCTAATTAAACGGTTTTCAAAACAATGTTGGATGAAGTAAAGAAGAAATATCAGGTTAGATTATTAGCAGATTATAGCAGGTTCAAGAGGAACAAGTTGAACAAGAATTCAGTCTAAACATGTTGTTCAATTCTACTTGTTGACAACTTGACAGTAAAGAGTTGTGAAGGTTTGCAGTCAATTGAATCCATGGATAGTAATACAATTCATTTTTAAACTGGAGTTCAGTTCTGCTTAACTATTATTAATCTTTCAAAAGGAAAATATGATAATGATACTGTTCTGCCTGTGGCAGATGTGTCCAACGTAGGTTGGATGATTAATCTCGGATTCGGATGTTTCTCTCTAGATATCTATAGATTAGGTATCTGGGAGGAACGTGGATCACTGACACTGACCTAGGCGTCTGCCTTCAAGGTGTGTGTGTGTGATATCCAATGACTAGGGTTAGAAATTGTGTCCCTTATTGCTCCACCTACCTGCCTTATATAGCCCGGCTCTAGGGTTTGCTTGGGTTGGGCCAAGGTGCAGCGTGGGCTTGAGTCCAGCCCATAACAGTTGCCCCCCCAGCTCGGGAGGCTGAGTTATCAGGATGCCGAGTTGCGTTGATTGTCTGGCCTGCGGCATCTCGGTTTTAGAGCCGATATGAACTTATTCGCCAGTCTTTTCATCTTGCGGTCATTCTCCACGTGTCTCAAGCCATCATAATGCGTATCGTCGATTATCTTTGCGCCGCCTTCGTCGTCTTCTCGTACCAGGACCGAGCTGACAGCCAGTTCCCCAACTGATAAGTAGAGGATTAAAGTTTCTTGTTCTTTGGGTTTGGCCAGTATGGGAGGAGAAGATAACCTCTTCTTAATTTCTTGGAAAGCAACTTCGCAATCTGCATTCCACCCGTATTGCACCTCCTTTCGCAGTAGTTTAAAGAATGGAAGGGCTGTCTCCGCTGACCGAGGTAAGAAGCGGGTAAGAGAAGTCAGCCTTCCAGTCAACTGCTGTATTTCTTTCTTATTTTTCGGGGCAGTCATCTGCAATACGGCTCCACACTTATCCGGGTTGGCTTCTATACCCCGGTGTGTTAACATGAAGCCCAGAAATTTTCCTGCAAAAACTCCAAAAGCACATTTTGCTGGATTTAGACGGATGCGGTGCTGTCGTAATTTACCAAATGTTTGTTCCAAGTCCTGAATATGTGTTGCCATGCCGGCTGATTTGACGATCATGTCATCAATGTACACCTCCACGTTTTTACCCAGCTGATCCGAGAAAACCTGATTCATCATCCTTTGATACGTGGCTCCCGAGTTTTTCAGCCCGAATGGCATGACGTTATAGCAGTAATTTGCTTTCTCTGCAATAAATGCAGTTTTCTCCTAGTCATCAGGATGTAATGGGATTTGGTTGTAACCAGAGTAAGCGTCCATAAAGGACAGCATCTGGAACCCAGACGAGCTGTCGACCAGTTGATCAATATTCGGCATTGGGTATGCATCCTTGGGACATACCTTATTTAGGTCTGTGTAGTCCGTGCACACTCGCCATTTCCCGCTTGGCTTCTTAACCATAACCACATTAGATAACCAAGTCGTATATTGTATTTCTCGAATGAACCCTGCTTCCAGCAATTCTTTCACATGATCTTCTAAGACTTGACGTCGTTCTGAGCTGAGATTTCGCTTCTTCTGGGCTACTGGTTTTGATCCCGGGTATACAGAAAGTTTATGGCAGCAGAAGCTCGGGTCAACCCCAGGGATGTCAGATGATCTCCAAGCGAAGACATCGTGGTTACGATCGAGGCACGCAACCAGGCTCCGTTTATCGTCTGGTTCCAAGTCTTTGCCAATTTTAGTGGCCTGTCCTGGTTCTCCAATATTTATTTCCTCCAATTCACCTTCCGGTTCTGGTCGCGGCATCTGTTCCTCATCTCGCATATCGAAGTCGACCATGTGAACCGACCTGTGTGGTGGGGGGTTGTTGCCGGGCTGCCTGATTCCGGTAGAAGTACTAGGATCCCTTGTCACCATACGAACAGATCTGAAATAGCAGTCCCGAGATTCTTTCTGGTCTCCAGCTATAGTGAGCACCGTACCCTGTTTGGAGATCATTTTGAGCTTTTGGTGCTTGGTTGAGATCAACATATCCCAATCGTGGATGGTCGGCCTCCCCAGAATCATATTGCATTCAGAAGGGAAGTCGGCCACGATGAACCTCACCCTTTCAGACCTGTATGCCTCCTTGGTGCCTAATGTCAATCGCAAATCAATGTACCCTTTGGGTATGGTGTCTTGCCCATTAAACGCGATTAAAGCTGTGTTACAAGGCCTGAGATCTTCCTCGTCGAGGTTCATCTTTTTGAAGGCCTGCCATAGAATGACGTCAGCACAACTCCCATTATCCAAGAAGATTTTCTTGACTCTACAATTCACCAACGTCCCAGTGATGACCAACCCGTCTACATGGCCTGGTATCACGTCGTCCAATTCCTTCCTTGTGAAATATAGTAACGGTGGTTCTGGCTCTTCTTCTTTGAATTTAGGACGTTCTCTGATGGAGAGCACCTCCCTGAGGTACTTTCGCCGGGCATTCATAGTGTCTCCACCACCACCAAACGCGCCACTGATAACATTGCATTCGAATTCCGGTTCCTGGAATTCTTCTTCATCGCGAGCCTGCTTGTTGCCGCGATTCTCGTCTTTAAATTTCTTATCATTAGACTGGTTGACAAACTTGCCTCCTCTTCTCTTCCGATTTCTCCATCCCTGAGTACGGATGAGGTACTGACGCAATTTTCCTTCCCGGATATACTTTTCAATGGCATCACGAAGGTCCCAACATTCATCCGTGGAGTGTCCCGGGCCGTCGTGGAATGCACAGTACCGGGATTGATCCAGGCCGGCTGGATGTTGTAATGGCCGGGGTTTCTCTACTGTCTTCATTTCTGTGGAGGCCACCTCGCGCCAAATCTGCGACCGAGGAGCATTCAGTGGGGCATATTTCTCATACCACCCTCGAGTTGGGAACCGCTCTTCTGGCTTTTTCCCCCGCAAATCTCCCGGCTTTCTGGGCCCCTGTTTATCTGCTTGACCCGGATGATGTTTCTGGTCAACATTCTCCAACTCCATCTGTTCGAGTTCTAAGTATTTCTTAGAACGCGTGTTGAATTCGACTAAGGTCCGGGGTGGGTCCTTATAGATCGATTTGGCTAGTCTAGAGGTTCCGTGTAGCCCGGCGATCACCAGATGTAAGTGAACATTTTCTGATAGTCCAGGCACTTGGAGGGCGGCAAGTTTGAACCGATCCAGGTACCTTTGCAGGGTCTCGCCGGATTGCTGTTTAATTTTGCCTAGGGCAAACTCTGATTTTGGCTGCTTTTTGCTGGTGGCAAAGTTCAACAAGAATCGTCCACCGAACTCTTCGAAAGATCGAATGGACCCCGCCGGTAAGGATGAAAACCATGTTTGTGCCGCCCCGGTTAGTGTTGTTGCAAAGAGTCTAGTAATCAGAGGCTCTTCGATGCCTTTGATATACATAGCTGTGTCAAACGCATCCAGATGTACCTGCGGATCTTGGGTGCCATCATATTTGACCAGCTCGGATAGATTTAAATTGTCTGGATAGGGAGCCTCCACTATTTCGTTTGAGAAGGGGCTGTCATTGTACAACCCCCTGTTGTATTTCCTCCTGTACACTCCGGCAACGTTGTCCGGGCTGCGTTGTAGAGGTCGGTGTATTGCAGCCGCGTTGCCATCTGCTTGCATATCCTGTGCACCCAAATGCCTAGGCATCCGAGGCGTCTGGTTAAGATCCAGGGTTCCTTGCCCCCCTTGCCGTGGTCCTTGCAAGCCGGATCTCGGTGCCCCAATTGTTGAATTTGGGTTTACGGGGATACCAGTAGGGGCAGGCTCCGCCGGTCGCCGATCCTCTCCGTGAGGGCTCGAAAGGCGTAGATCTGTAACTACGCGATCGACAGCTCTGACCGGATCTGGGTTAGTCATCTGTTGGATCCGGGCCTCTAACTCGCGGATCTTCCTCGCATCCGCTTGTCTCTGCAGTTCGCTCCGGCGTTCCCACTCCTCAATCCGGCGTAGGAGGGCATCCATGGCCAGATTCGGGCCTTGTCGGCCAAGTTCATCGATGGGCTGCAACCCCTGCATATAAGGTGCATCAGGGTTGCAGGCCGGAGTGGATGCTGAGTCGGAGTGCACTTCACTGATGTGCACGGCATCTGGATCTGGGATCGGTGGTTGGGGCTGATCATGATCTGCTGCTTCCCGATCCTCCTCCTGATTGGACGTCAAAGGCTGACGGAAGCCACTTCTTGTGGTTCTCACCATCGCTCCTTTTGGTAATTTTAGGGTTCGATTCCCACAGACGGCGCCAATGTTCTGCCTGTGGCAGATGTGTCCAACGTAGGTTGGATGATTAATCTCGGATTCGGATGTTTCTCTCTAGATATCTATAGATTAGGTATCTGGGAGGAACGTGGATCACTGACACTGACCTAGGCGTCTGCCTTCAAGGTGTGTGTGTGATATCCAATGACTAGGGTTAGAAATTGTGTCCCTTATTGCTCCACCTACCTGCCTTATATAGCCCGGCTCTAGGGTTTGCTTGGGTTGGGCCGAGGTGCAGCGTGGGCTTGAGTCCAGCCCATAACAGATACCTCATATCTAATTGCTTGAAACTACTCTCTTATTTTTAGTTTTAGTTTTAGTTTTTTTCTTTTTTCTTTCTTTTTTTTTTTTAAATCTAAACCGATTTGATTCATTTCGCAAATTCTCGGATTCATGTACTATGTTATATTTCACTATTTCCTTTGGCTTTGCATTGATTTCTTCTTCGTGAGAGGATACCTTCCTCGGAATATATGTATTCCAATAGTTTTTCACATCATTGGGAGTTCTTCCTGTAAGTCTTCCAGCAATCAGGCACCACCGGTGTAATTGGGCTAGGTTAACCTATAGGGGCCTATGGCCTAATTTATATTAGGTCAGACTCGACCTATTATAAATAGCAAAATGGAACAGGACTAGCTTTTGAAAATATCTATTTAGAAAATAGGCCATAGGATATTTTGTACATGTTTGGCTATAAACCTACAGGCCGGTCTATATAATATTATTTATTTAAAATATAATAAATAAAATTATTATTTTAAACATTTTGAATAATAAAATAATATTATTTTAGTTGTTCTTTTAATTGTTGATTGTTTAATAGGCTTAAACAGGCTAACAGGTCAAGGCCAAAGCTTTTATTTTTTAAATATAGGTCAGGCCAGACTTATAATTTGAGGCTTACACAAATTAATAATTCAGGCCATACCTAATGTTTTTCACACAGACTTGACCTATTTAAGTCAAAGCCTAGCCTATCCCAATTTATTTACACCCTATCATGACCATCTACACTCACAGACTAGTCTTAATCAAACACCGCTGAAGTTGACAGTTACAATAATGTGTATATTTATCAACAAAATTTCCAAATGCATTGCTCTTAGATATATATTCTTCTCCACTCTCATCAAACCTAACTAATGACTGTATGTTGATGATAATACTTATACCCAGTCGTACCTTACATATTTATTTTGTAAAGAGACTAATTACGAAATTCAAACTTGTTGACGTTTTAGGTCACAAAGAAATAATATTACCGTTACTGCTCATCTCTTAAATACATATTCTTAAGATATATAAATAAAAAAGGGTTATATTTTAAAACTAAATTGTTTAGAAATTTTTTAAACAAGATTTTAATAGTTAGTTTTCGTTAATCTAACCGTTATAATTTATTGAGTCACATTAATTATTAAATTATTAATTACAATAAATTATAACTATTAGATGGATGAAAATAAATAATTTAAATTTAATTATAAGAGTTTTTAAATAATTTAGTTTATAAATACAATTCTTTCCTGTAAATAATATAAAAAAAGGCTATATATATAGTGCTATATAGAGATGTTAGCTTTGTGCAGAATGCAGTGCAGCCTTACCTTGTATTTACAAGGTGCTGATTTTTTTTTTTTTTTTTGGTAAATACATGGGGCATTGCCCCACGAAACAGACAAAACGAAATAAAAGAAAACAAACAATAACAGGAAAAAGCAAGACAGAAAGAAAACTAAAAACCATCGACTCAGAAGAAACAAACTCAGCATCTTGCAGCTGGAGTGATGACTCCCGGATCCAGCATATCAGCAGTAAGAAGATTAAGTAGCTCACTGTGAGGGGATGTAATAGTGGATAAACCAAAAGGATCATCCATTGCTTTCTTCGCTAGCCAGTCCGCACAATGATTACAGGTCCTAGAAATATGCTTCAACAAGACAGACCAATCCTTATTGAGAGCAGCTCGAATCTTAGTTACCAGAGGTAGCTTTCGAGTGTCATTACCAGTCATGGTAAGAAGGTCAATGGCTTGAGCAGAATCTGATTCAAGAATAATTTTCTTCCAACCAGATTTCCAAGCAAACTCCAACCCATGTAAAATAGCCCAGAGTTCAGCTTGCAAAGGGGAGCAGGAACCAATAAAGACAGAGAAACCAGAAACCCAATTCCCCTCCCAGTCTCTCAATAATCCCCCACATGCAGCTCTCTCATTAGAAACTGCACCATCAACATTTAATTTTAAAGAACCTTGAGTTGGAGCAATCCAGGCAGGGGAGGATCTGATGGGGGGGTATATAGGATCAACTTTTGTTAGTAATTTTCTGTTACAGCACCTTAACTCTCCAATTGATTCAGCAATACAAGGAGAAGGGTCTTCAGGTCTCTTTACAGAGCCTTCATGAAGCTCTTTATTTCTCCAATACCATAAGAAATTACAAACGGTAAAGAAAAAGTCCCTCCAGTCCTTGGCATGGGTATTCTTTATATTCAAATTGAGGATAATCCACTCTTTGGAACAGCTTGAGGTGAAAAAACCAGGAGGAAGAGGATGCAACAAAGGTATTAGCCAGACCTTTTTAGCTTTATTACAGTCTCTAAAAGCATGGAGCAGGGTCTCCGCTAGGTCAGGACAAGAGGGGCAGCTATTAGAGGAATCACTCCATTTGCTGATATAGTCTTTAGTTAGCATCCTACCATGGAGCATTTTCCACAAAAGAAGCTTAACTCTCTCTTTCCCTTTCCAACTCCATATCCGGTCCCAGCAGCTATCACTAGAGAGGGAGTTAGGACAGGTCAGATTTCTATAAGCCGATTTAACTATAGACTGACCTGGAAGCAAATTTCTCCAGCTAACACAATCCTCTCCTGCTTCCCCATCAGGATGAGGAATAGCCATAATCTGGTTTACTACACTTTCATTAAAATGGTTAAAGAGAAAGTGCGTATTTCATCCCTCTCCTGAAGAGAAAGTATTATGGTTTATTTTGAGATCAACAGTCTCAGCTGAAGGAGGAACAATTGCTAACGAAATTAAGCTAGTGTTGAGACCAGCCCAATCATCCTTCCAGAAATCAACCTTCTTCCCATTACCCATCTGCCAAGAGATGTTACTTAACATATCTGGCCAGACTTTGCATAAATTTTTCCATAAATGAGAATCATACGGTTTAGAAGATACCTCCTTTAACAACTCTTTATTTCTGCCATATTTAGCCACTAGCACTTGAGCCCACAGGTGGTCAGGGGATTGAATTAACTTCCAGGCACATTTTTGCAGGAAAGCTTCATTTTGCTTTCTAAGATTGATGATCCCCAGACCACCTTGCTTTTTGTCTATCTGGAGCTGCTCCCACCTTACCGCATGGTGATTCCTATGATTATCAGTGTCTCCCCAAATAAAGCTCCTTTGAATTCTTTCTATCTCATCACAGATGCCCTTTGGGAGAAGGCTATTCTGCATATGAAACATAGGAATAGCTGAAATGACTGATTTAGCTAATGTCACTCTCCCTGCCATAGACAAGCAGCTCTTTTTCCAGCCCTGGAGTCTCCCATTTACTCTGTCCATGATCTCTCCATAATGTAGTTTATTTATTCTTCCATGCTTCATTCTATAGCCCAGGTATCTGCCAATATTCCTAGTATGAGCAAAGCCACTTATCTCCACAATAGAATTAGCCAGCTCAGAAGAAACATTCTTAGAGAAGAAAATGTTTGATTTGGGGTAACTAACCTTTTGCCCCGACATGTCACCGAAGATTGCAAGACAGTTCAGAATAGTCTTGATCTGATTGATGCTAGCTTCACCGAAAAGAAGCAAATCATCTGCAAAAAGCAGGTGAGATATAATTGGACCACCTTTTCCAGCTTTCATGGGCTTCCACTCCTCTCTATTAATGCAGTCAGCAATTAAATGAGACAGCTTCTCCATACACAGAACAAAAATATAGGGAGATATGGGGTCCCCTTGTCTAAGGCCTCTGCTAGGAGAAATTCTGCCTGACTTATCACCATTCCAAAGGATTTCCAGCTCAGTAGTAGAGATGCAATGCATGATGAGATTCACAAATTGATCAGGAAGACTAATCTCCTTAAGCACTTTATGAATGAAACTCCAGGACATGCGATCATAGGCTTTTTCGAGATCAATCTTTATAGTAAAAAAGCACCGCTTACCTTTCATTCTATTCATAGAATGAACCATCTCCTGAGCAATAACAATATTGTCTTGAATTTTCCTATTGGGAACGAAGCTGACTTGGTGAGGGGAGATTAGCTTGTTTAGAATGGGTTTCAGCTTCCCAACAATAATTTTACTGATACCTTTATATAACACTGAGCAAAGAGCTATAGGCCGAAATTGAGAAATTCTTTCAGGTTTAGCAAGTTTTGGAATTAAGACAAGTAAGGTTTTATTGAGATCCCTAACATCACCTGGATTTTTCCAGATATGAGAGGCACACTCTACCACTTGCTTCTTCAGGAGATCCCAATTTTTTTGGAAGAAAATAGCTGGGAATCCATCAGGGCCAGGAGCTTTGAGACCACCCATGGAAAAAAAAGCCTCCTTAATCATAAGATCAGTTATGGGCTCATTAATCAACTTCAGATCAGATTCAACAAGGCCAGGCCAGTTAACACTAGTGACAGCCCAAGGTCTATTACAGTTTTCTTCTGCGAACAGGTTATTGAAAAACCCTAAAATAAGCTTCTTCAGATTTCCTTCTTCTCTAACAGGATGACCTTCATCATTTTTTAATTCTAGGATCTTATTCCTAGCCCTCCTGATGATAGTAGTCGTATGATAAAATCTAGTGTTCCGATCTCCATCTTTTATCCAATTGCATCTAGCTTTTTGAAACCAAAGAGCTTCTTCTTGATCCAACACTCGGTTCAGTTCTTCCTGGAGGGCCTTGTCTAGGTCTGAGTTAAACTGATCCAGGTGGTTATTGGTATTCAGTTGAATTTCATGCAACTTATTAAGTAGGAACTCCTTTCTAATCTGAATACACCCAAACACCCTTTTATTCCAAGACTTTAAAGGGTTAACCAGTTTATACAAGCTCTGGTTAATTTTAAGATGAGGTTTCCAAACAAATTTGAGAAAGTGGGAAAAGGAAGAATGCTCAAGCCAAGCCACCAGAAATCTGAAAGGCCTATCCTTCTTACCATTTTCTTTTGTAGACAAGGTTAGGAGCAAAGGATTATGATCAGAATTAAGCCTGGGCAAGGATCTCACATAAGCATCATCAAAAGCAACTCTCCAATCTGCATTTACACAAACTCTGTCTAATCTTTTGAAAACCCTGTCAAGATGAAGTCATTTAGGTCCCTTCCAGGTAAACTTAGAACCTTTACAGCCGAGATCCAAAAGATTACAATCATTAAGGAAAGAGGAGAATTTCTGGCATCTAGCAGTATTGACAAGGGCTCCACCTTTTTTTTCATTAACTGAAGCAATTTCATTGAAGTCTCCCATTATGACCCAAGGACCACCCACAATGTTTCTAATCCTCTTAATATTTGGCCATAGCTCCTCACGAATATCCTCCCTAGGATTGGCATAGACCACAGTTAAGAAAAAAGAATTCCCTGAACTAATCGAGCAATACATGTGAATGAACTGGCTATTTTTTTCTATTATCTCTATATTGAAAGCATCTTCCTTCCACAGGATCCAGATACCACTTGAGAAACCCACAGCTTCCTCTAATTCAAATTTATTGAAACCCAGCTGTTTAATCTTTTTCTGAACAATAGCCCCACTAATTCTCGGTTCTAAAATAGCAACCAAGCCAACCTTATATTTCCTTACGAAATTACTTAGGGATGTCTTGAAAGATTTCTTTGCAGCACCCCTACAATTCCAAACTAGGCAATTCATTGGATAACTAGATCATGGTCAGGGTTACTGAGCCCCTGAACACTCTCTATCATATGAGCAGCTTCATTCATGGTTGAATTCTTTTCCATCTCCATTCCATCCTTCCCTTCTTTATCAGGAGGTTCCCCTTTTTTCAATTGAACATCACTACTAGATTGAGTAGTATCCATATCCGAAGGCTTGTTATCCTCCATACATAGATCACTGCTAGTAGTTTGACCAGGCATATCACTAAGATTAGAAGCAGCAATCTTATCACACAGATCCTTCTCTACCTCAATCAGAATAGGCTCTTTTCCAAGACGGCAAACCGGAATCGTGTTGACATGATTCTGAGGACGCAGTTTAATGGGATTACTGGATGAAGGGAGCTCTACAGAGTTAGAGCTTTTCCCTACTGACTTAGAAGCAGTAGTGAAAATAAAGGATTCTGTCTTCTCAGAAGATTTAGGCTTATAGATTGACTTCCCAGCAGTCCTTTTCTGAGCTGATGGAGATTTCCTGATTGGAACCTGAGGCTTAGTCTTGAGAGGAGTAGCCCCTTCATTCTCCTTGTTCACATTCATTCTAGCTCCCACAGCTGAATTGCTATTGGTATTTTTCGGAACAGCTGGACCAAGATTGATCATAGGCTCTTGATTAGCCTGGCTAGAGCCTCTTTTATTGGAGATATCATCTCCCAAAGCTCTATCCGCCTTTCCTTCAGATTTCTTTGGATGTTGGTTCTTTGGGAATTTTTTCTTTTACACTACCATCCAAGGTCCCACACCATGGTTGGCAATAGGTGGCACTTTTTCAACAACTGGTTCCTGTGTGTTACTGCTCTCAGCAGGTTTAGTAAAATCCGGACATTTTTCAGAATTATGTCCATATTTTCCACAGTGAAGACAAATCAGGTACAATCCTTCATATTCTACCTTAAATACTTCCTCTTCCAATATGAATTCCCCTCTCAAAGGTTTAGAAAGGTCCAATTCAACACAAACCCTCGCAAACTTCCCTCTATCACCCAGTGAAGTGGTTTTATCAATCTTAAGAACTTTACCAACAGAGTTTGCAATCATCTTTAAAACAGGGATAACACAAAACTCAAGAGGTATACCTGGAAGACGAATCCACACAGCCACACGATGGATATTTGCTTTATGGGGGTTGAAGAAGGGCTCCCATCTTCTTATTGCCAGATAATGACCCATCAGCACCCAGGGACCTCCATTTAAGGCCAGATTAAGATCCTCCAGGCTCGAGAATTTCACAGAGAAGAAGTCATTCCCCAGATCAGCTACTATGATGGAACCTGATTTTGCCCATAAGCTTACCAGCTTATTTTTCATATACATGACCCCAACCTTTTTCCCCAGCAACTTTACAATAATTGCATTTTTCCAGGGGCTTCTAAGCCTCTGTTTTGCTTCTTTTGTGCAGCGAAACCTGACTGAGCCGTCTTCCCCATATATTGTTTGAAAACCGAGCTCGTTTATGGCACCTAATTTAGGGTCCAGGGGTTCGCTATTATCATCATCTAGCTCTTCATGCCAAGAATCGTCCTCCCCCAACAAGCCACCTTCCGATCGAAGAGCCTCCGCGAACGACTTGGGTTTGCCTGACGGAACCCGGTCCATCAGATTTCCCAAACTTGCTCCTCGATTGGATGAATCAGGGGAAAATTCCTCCCCATTCTTGGATCTCTTGATACTCTTTCGCATGCCATCTCGAGAATCAGATTCAGAAAACTGAGATCCACCTTGTTTTACATTCAGAACGCTCATATTTGCCCTAACAGAGAAGAAGAAAAACGCACGTGAAGTGCACGCTCACCTAACCCATTATTTGCCCTAACAGAGAAGAATTGGGCAAAGGAATTTTTGAAATCAGTATATTACAAGTTGGCAGCAACATCAATAGTTCTGCCAATGTTCCCTTCTGATCTTGTAATAAAATAATAAGATCACTTAACCATAACTAAATGATGGTAGTTTAGTTGACCTATATGAGTTGAGTGCAGATAAAAATAAGAACATGTGTTCGATCTTTTCAATATAATTTTTGGAAAAGATTTAAAATCTTAATCCTAAACCCGCAACTCCAAATTAGTCCAAAAAAAATCTATGAAACAATCTGAAGATAATCTCCAAAAGAAAAATTCATTATTTAAGTTCAATTATGAAATTCTTTCATAAATTCATAATTAAATATTTAAATTAATTAAATCTCTAATTTAATGGTGGGAGTTCTTATAAACACTATCAACTTTGAAAAGCAAAAAAAACAACGACAATTGTTGAACAGGTGAACTGTATTACATTTGTTTATTATCCTTTGTCAAAATCAATCATAGTCATGTATCATCACTGCCTTTGTCAGTAGAATTATTATTAAATTAATCAATAATAGCATTTATTTTTATGTGGGGTCATCCTGTCATTCTCACTCTTTATTCAATATGGGGACAATAATTGAAGTGCTTTTTGTATTTAACAATGATGAGCAAGTTAGAGAGTACGAGGTCTGCTTTTTCAGCTACGTGTAATGAAAGGATCATCGGCGCCAAATATGTCGCATGTATTTTTTATTTTCATAAAAATGAGAATTGAATACGTAATCCTTACGTCGAATGTATTTTATATATAGATTAAGAGGAATGATATTTTTACTACCAAAATTTTCTGCTATTAATTTACTACCTATCTAATCACCATTGAATCAAAGAGAGAGCATGTTAAAAAGTTTTTGAAAAAAGAGAAAATGTTGATCCAATGGTGATTAGATAAGTAGTGAGTTAGTAGTAGAAGATTTTGGTAGTAAGAATATCCATCCTCATAGATTAATTTTATATATAATCTACCAGAATTTTATATAAGTGAGAATTTTTATACAATTTATCAAAATTCCTTATCAATCAAATCTAATAACTTGATGTGACATGTATTTTGTATATAGATTAATTTCACAAGGCATGCCGAATATTAATTTTTTTTTCATATTTTTAGGAAACCAATCTTAGCATCTGTTTGGGGGTGATAATAAAACATAATAATATAAGTTTATATTGATATTTTTAGCTGTTTAATCTGATATGACAATCGTATAATATAAATTTATATAACTTAATTAATACATTAAAATAATATATAATTTAATCAGACCTAAGAATAAAATTAAAGAATAAAATTAAGCTTATAAGAGATTGATATATAAGATTAATCCCTTCTCGATGGAAATATTATTAGTCCATACAGGTCCGGTGGAACTTGCAGCTGTAGAAGTTCTCATTTTTCTCTTCCCCATTATAATCCTTGTACGGTTTTTCTTCTTTTCCCCCCTTATTCTAACCATTTACTGAAGCTGCAACTTGTTGTGCTTAGGTTCTGTCATCTCACATGTTGGAGAATCTCGCAGGCGTTTCACCAGAATTTTTTTTTTCATTTTCTCCTTTAACATAACTTTTCTACGCACACAACATTTTGTGGGGCTCACACATTTTAAAATAAAATAAAAATATGGCATACAAAATGAATCTCTATAATATTACATAATCACTTTTCCTACAACATAATAAACCTAAAACCCAAAAAGAAATATTAAAACCCGTTGACTGCAGTTTTAATATTTAATTCCAAAATTTCTAAGCTTGTTTTAAATATTTTTTATTTAGATTTTAACTTTTTTAAATTTTTTTGTAAAATGTTACATGTCAAGTAATAACTTGAGTATTTATATTACACCATCATTCATTGAGAATTAGTCAACCACATGGCTGAAGTTTGTATTATGGGCTTTATTTTTCTCCTTTCAAATGAGAAAAGAAATTTTTCTACACATTAAGGTAGGTCCCACCATTAAGAAATTAAAAAAAAAACAAAGTACACATATCGATGTATAAATAACATGATAAATATTTTCTCCAACAACATGAGAAATACTTTTCCCTCTCGTATTATATACCCCTGTTGACATAAGATATCGTAACTGCGTAAGCACATAGATATTCTATTATTCTTTTTTTTTCTTCTGTTTCCTTCGTAAGTTTGTTTTCTCGAACTAACGCCCTTGAATTCACATTTACTTTAAGCACGGAATAAACCGATACCAATGAAAAGTGAACGAAAGCATTAAACTGGAAGTGTATTAATATGATAATTGATTCATACTATTTAATTATTTCTGTCCATATAAAACAGTCATTTTTAACGTATATCTTTAGGAAAGGGTTCTTTTATGATGTGTATATCTTCTTCTTTCAAGAAATTAATGTTCCATTACTATCATGAAAGTAATATTATTTACATGCTCTTATAGGAACTAGGTGCCATTTTCCTTCTCCATATATCTTCCTCTTTACTCCATGCTCCCTTTCTCACAAATAAGGTTCCTTCCATTAACTACAATAAGATGCTTTGCACTCCAAGACACGCACGCACAATTCTATCGTTTTCTTTAAAGTCTGCTCAGCTCTATCCTCCATTCTACTGAACTATTTTAACTTATATGTACGCGAAAAGACACTCAAAGAATCAACGTGCAAGGCATAGTGTCCACACAAAACCAAAAAGACTTCGTGTAAACGTGTCGTACCACAAATGCAGCAGTATAATTGATTGTTCGATTAGCGGGATGAACCAAAAGATTCATTTGCTTTACCTAATCTTTCTTTTGCGTTTTATAATTCTTATGTTGTTGAAGGAGAATTGAAATATTATGTTGTAGAGATAAAATGCATGTGGGACCCATGTGTTAGAAAAAATTATATGTAGACCTATGTCAGCACGAAAATCAAAGGGTGTGTAGGAAAATCTGAATTCTCATGTTGAATGAGAATTATAAAACCTTTTTTTTTTCTTGTGTTTAGTTTAGAAAATTGATATTTTCCTTTAAGCATTTTCAATTTTTTTAGTGGAGGAAAACATTTTTTCATGATTTACTCGCCTAATAAAAATACTTTTCTAATCGTTACAATTCTTTCAAGGAGACAAAGTGGGGTTCTTCCCTTTTAAATAAATAATATATTTTCGTAATTTAAAAAAAATAAATAGAAGATGCCTCATTTTCTTTATAAAATAAATCTTGCTATAGATGACCATAGGCTGTATACACCAGTCGAGACGAGAAAAATATATAATTAAGTTTATATGAGTGTGTTATGGACCTATGTGAGAGGTCCGCGAAGTCGGCCCACTTCAGCAACCCGATGAGAGGCCCACACAGACAGACCCATCATGTCAACCCGGCAGAGCTCGAACTGGGTACGTTACTTCTGATAAATGCTTAAATGAATCGCAGTTAAGGAAGCATAACGTTCGGCACGTTACATCCGGTAATGGCCGACCAAGCTGTAATGGCCCCCGCATCAGCTCCACATTTCAAATCAGAGGCAGCCCCTATAAAAGGGAGGGCTCGTCGACGGTAAAGGACACATGATTGATTACTTTCACCATACTCACCACACTGACACTATAGTCATATTCTTTCTAGTTAGAGATCAAACTAGGTCTAGGGATATCTTTACAGTAGATATTCCTAACTAAGGCTATACGATCCAAAGTGACCAGTCAGGCTGATAAGGGCTGAACATTCCTGTCCCCAGGACAGAACAGAGTGAATTGAGAAGGTGTTCTACATATACAATAAGTAAGAAGATAAAAATTGAACTTTTCTTAACATCGTTATTATGTATGCGTGGTTATATTAATTTCTATTATATGAATTCATACATTGTAACTTTTATTTTTATTTTTGGTAATTATGTTGCAACCTTTTATCTATGAAGCACCGACACTTCCCAACACTTCCCGACACTCCAATACTCGTTGCAAATATTCAAAAAAGGTTCAAATGTTATATTGCATTGAATTTTGAGTTCCAACTATTAGATTCGTTATATTACGATTGTGATTTTATTGAGTTTAATATAAACATTTGAGATATCTTATGTTTCTTTGTAAAATTGATGAGTATTATAAATTTAGTTTTATTTTTTTGTTAAATTATTGAATACTAAATATAATACACACTACATAAATTAAAAATAGTATATAATATCAAAACGTGTCGGAATTTAACATTTTTTAGAATTAACGTGTCGGAGTGTCGTGTCGTATCCCGTGTCCCGTGTGGGTGTCGTTGCAACATAGCCTTTTATACTTCTGAAATTTGTAAACCTATGCATTTTCTCATGTCTAACTTTTGCTTGGTTGCTACTTGTTAGTTGGTTTAAAGAAAAAGGAGGAAGAGAGTAAGAATAACAAATTCTTTATATGTAGTTGACTGATTCTTAATGAGACATGTTTTATTATAAGTACGTGAATCATCATTTGACTGTAATTAATTATTTGACATACATATAGTTCTGGAAATGTGGTTATTTTATAAAAGTTTGAGTAGTATATCAGCACTTTCCACAATGATTGGTTTGTTTGGTTTTTTAAAGTGAATGCCAACACAATGAGATTAATATGAGAAAACATTTGGCTCTGTTTGATTACTGTTTTAAAAATAATTTTTTAATTTTCAGAACAAAAATTCTCGTTTTCTAAAGCCTGTTTTGTAAAAAATAGTTTTAAAAACTATAACTGTTTTTTTGTTTTTAAAATCAAATTTAGAAAACATGTCTGAGTTGTTTTGGTTTTTAACTTTCAAAACAAACAAAAACACAGAAAATAATCGTTTCCATAATTATTCTACAAAACAGTTTTAAGAACAAAAAAACCAAAACACAATCAAACAGACCCAAAATTATGAAGGAAACAGAAAAAAGAAAGAAAGAAGCAATATAACAGCTATGCGGTTACCCTATCTTATGTGGAAAGTGTGGCATACAATACAAACTTAGAGTCTTGAGCATGGCTTATTATAAGCAGACAAAGACATCCGTCATTGTAGCAAATGCAAATATTATAAAAGGTCAAGTTGTACAAATACTTTCCACTTAGAGAGTGATTGGTCTCTCTGGCGTTTTAGAGTAATGCCAATTCCACGAGATTAACAAAACAGAAAAAATGTGGTCACACTATATATATTATGTGAAAAAGAATGGCGTATTCAGCCTTGAGCTAAAATAGTCTATGAGGTCTAAATCATGAATTGAATGGGCGAAACAAAATTTGTGATCCTTGAAATCGATGTTACATGAATTTGGAAGTTTCATCTATTGCAAGAAAAAAAACTAGAAAAATAATAAAAATAAAAAAGGTTTGACAATGGCACCACCGAACACGTGTGTTAACGTAAAGTGGCCAAACTTTATCCAAGAAAAATGTACAAGTTGTGGTAGCCCAAAATCATGGGAACATGTTGCGATCGTAACAAGTATACCGGTCGTGTAAGTAAATAAAAAAGTGAGTAGAGTGTCGTTGTAACTCCCCATTCGCGACCGGTTTGTTAACATCACATATGGTATTAAACCAAGTTACAATCACAGAAGTTAAATTAATTCACGGATAAATTTTTTCTTTTCATTTACTGTCAATAATTAAATCCGTATACAATCAATTCAATTACAATAATTATAACCAATATATGACTGAGAAGCGCTAATTTATTTTTACAATCCCTTATTAGTTAATACCAAGAACCCATAGGCGTAATTCAAACTCTACGTCATTCACCAAGAAGCCTTCGTAGGCTAACACGTTGTATTACACTCTTTGAAGTTTTGCTGACATTGAACAGCCCCTGCTTTTTCTTAAATTGGGATTGTATTTCTTCATCATAAATTATGATCTTTTACTACATTAAACTAGATACCCGGGGCTTTCGGGAAAGATATTACAATAACCATTTGGTTAAGTATAGCCGGAGTTATTAAACATGCAAGGTAGCTGACAAAACATAACTTTTGAAATTGTAGCATCAACTTCAATCCTAAACTGGTATTGATATACTCATCCAATGGCTCTAATATTTCACAAGGTTATAGCCCTATGTATTAGCTACATATAAGTTCAAACCTTATTCAATTTGGAGCTCTGTACCTTAAGTTATGCTCGTTGTCGTAACACATGTTTATGCTAACTACAGGCAGCGCGCTTGAGCGCGCTAATAACGCTTGAGCGCACTCTTCAAACCCATTTTTCTTCTGATAACGTGCTTAAAAGCGCCCAGCCAGGGCCAAATGGCCTTTTTTGACCACCAAGAGCTCTTTAGCACCCTCTAGGGCGCTTAAGCGCGCTCCAACATACATAAACAAGTTTTTTATGCATAAGGTATAAGGGATGTCAAATGTCATTTCTCCAACCTTCTTGATACCTAACGGACTTGAATGGCTATCACATGCCCAACAAGCATGGTTGCACTTACATCATCTCATATATGTCATCAAATCTATATTCTTTGTACACCAACTTATTAACTCCTCATTATCTTTTCTTTCATGTATAACTTTGACACATTCTCATTCCATATCTTACAAATATTGCATTAATGCATTTTAACCAAGTCACCTAATATCAAGCAGGCTCAGTGGCGGACTCAGGATATTTTCTTTATGTCTGCACAATTTTTTTTTTATTTTAAAGATCATGATTATGACTCAATTTTTGCTTCCACTTCAAAAGTAAAGTTTTGGTGAATCAACCAAAATTTTAAGGAAATAATAGATAATGATAATTTTAAAAAAATAAACACCACAAAAAGACATTTGTAAAATATAGTATAATTATAAGAGTTAATCGATCAAAAACCAACCTTTGTCGATGTCTATTTGATCAAAGTTGGTCACTTTTGTTTCACAAGAAAACGTGAAAAATCCCGTGAGATTCTCCTCCACTTGATGAAGATTGAATTTTAGGAATGTTGATGTTTATTAAGATCTGGAGCTAATAAGGTTTATAAAAAAATAAAAGAGAGAGACAAAGCAGTGAACTAGGATTTAAGCTTTAAGCTTTTAATTATAGGGGTTGGTTGGGTTAGACATATTTTTACCTTTTTTCTTTAATCTTCCTTTTTTTTTTACTTGACTTGAAGCACCCATCTAATGTGAAAAAAAAAATTTCTCAACTTTGTGTCAGCAAGTGCAGACACTTACACTAAAGTGGGTCCGCCATTGAGTAGGTTTACAAGCCTCTTTCTCCAATTGATTCATACATAGTATATCAAAATCCTTAATGTTCAAAGTTCACATAAACATTTGCATATACATATATGTATCAATACTATGAATTACATCACATGAAACTTAATTACAAAACATGATCAAAGTCTATCCACATCAACTATAACATTGCTCATAACTTAAGTCCCTACATGCATCATTTATGCATATTAATCCATGTTCTAAAATACATAGCATCCTCATCAATATGATTGCAACATGTTATCAACAAGATGATCTATCTCTGCAGCATATAATCTCATGCAACTAGGTGGCTCCCTTGCCAATGGATGCACTCTTGCATCACCCGTACCTGTACTTGAAGAGGGGGTATAACACGGGGTGAGATAAAGATCTCAGTAAACCATGGGTCTTTAGAGGATTCCTCCACCCCCAGAGTTCACTTACAACATAATAATAATAATAATAATAAATAATGCAATATATGCATATCCATCAGTATGTAAATCATCTCCAAGAGACATCCCTTGGGCTGTCTTGCAGTCCTAAGGATTCTCAGATGCAATTAGTCTTACTGGCCAACTAAACTACCAAGTATGAATTATGCATCGTCAAGCAACATACAAACATAGGGAAACATCATCCTATATCACACCCAGTGCATACACATACGTATATCAAAGCATTAAACTACTCTATTGCAATTACATACATTAACAACAACCACTACCCATTCAGGGCTTGGTGGAACAATAAAGAGATCAATTTCCAAGGTCCGAAGGCTTACCTCAATGCTTCCAATCCAACCTTTGTTTACCATCAAGTTTGCAACCAATCAAACTTTGAATTCAAGCTACAATCTTACAAAATACACACATACACAAAGGTGTCAAGCAATCAATCGATACAAGTTAATGAATACCAACACATTCATCAATAGGCCTATCCATCCAACACCTTATTCAAGGTGAGGAACTTACCAACACTTGGTTCACTCAAACAACTAAGTCAAGTTCTATTGCTTCCATCAGTTCTTGGTCAATCAAAGATGATCCACTTGCTTCAGTCCTATCCACAACATGGACACAATCAATCACCCAATCAATCAATGGCTTGGAATGCAAGAAAATTCATAAACCAATCATGATTTTTGAAATTTTTGAAAAGTAATCAAATGACTATCTAAACTCATTTCTACCGATTAGTCATCATTCTAAGAAACTTTTACAAAGGACCTAAGCTTCAATCAAGCTCTAAACTACCCCATCATATATCAATTTTCTTAAATAAAACCCTAACATACCTATTAACATAAAAACTATAGAAATGCTTGTATCTAAACATGAACTCACCTAGCTAGAATTATGCAAGGAAGGGATTGCAAGCCTCCAAGCAAAGCAAATCACGTTCTAAGCTCCTCAATCATAAGTGGGTCACCACTTTTGCCACCATTTTTCTCTCAATTAAAGGCTTTTTGGTATTTTATGGATTAGAGTTTGTATTTGCCTCTCAATTCTAAGCAAGATTAGTCCAAGAGTCAAAGGATTTGGTTGAGGAATTGAGAAGTTAGGTTTTCGAGCTTTTCATCAATGGTCTTCTTCCTCTCTCTGTGTCGCATATGAAGAAGAAGCAAATGGGGAGGGTTTCTTTAGTTTAACACTTACATAGGGTAATTAACTTTTGAACTGGGTAAAAATGTATCTATCTAATGACTTCAACTCACTTTCAAACTTTACCCATTGGTCTAGGATATTTTTCTAGTAATACTTCTAGCTTTACTTTTAAATTCCGAGTACTTTTACCTACACACATTTTTATCCCAAAAATTACATTGACTACACTTTTAACTAAAAAATGATTGTAATTTATCTATTTAAGCCTTTTATTTAATTAAACCCAACATTGTATGATTAAATGTTTAATCCATGCTATTTTCTAATTAAACAGGTTAGGCATATTATAATTCGTTCCTACAAGGATTAGTGTTGCAAGCACTAGTTCACTATTTTTACTTAAGGTTGACAAATCAAATTTGGTTTGAGAAGAATAATATAAATCCAATTTTAAAGAAAACAATTAAAAGAACAAATGTCAAACAACAATTAAATGCAAGAAAAGAATTCTAATAATTAAAGATGGATTTAAAATCAAGAATGAAAAGCATAGTTAAGGTTTATTTCACCTCATATTCCCCTTAAGTGATTTAACTCAATTCAATAACTTTTTATATCAATTGTTTTAAATAATTCATCATCTATATATCTAGTTAGTTAATTCTAATGTCTTAGTGCCTTTAACCCTTTAACATAATTGGAATTCTAACGTCGTAGTAACCCTTTTGAGATTAAGCCTTCAACGCGATGAAATACATAAATTCATAATTCCTACAAGCCTATGTCTAGATCATGCAAGAATTGATTATCTACCCATATCTAGATTAATATCCCAATATGTCTATTGTGAACCCTAACCCTCTTTATTTCTATATAATTGGCCGGATCATACAAGAATTCGAACATACAAATCAAGGTAAATACAAACAATTTGAGACAAATTGTTATTGAAAAGAAATTAAATCAAACAAAGATTCACTTTGAATCCATAACCCTAACTACAAAGAAAATTAGTTAGAAATAGCTGGCTACATGTACTAACCCCCCCCCCCCCCCCCCCCCCCAAAAAAAAAAAAAAAATCAGTAACAATGAGTATGGATATATTCAAGATTGAGCTTCTAATTACTGAACAACAATTTCGAAATCATAATTTGAAATATTTAGTATATACCACTCAAAATTCCTAAAGCATATAAACTAATAGATCTGTAAATTTCATATTAAAATGCTTTAAAACAAAGATAGACAAAGGATTTGAGTTTCTTGAGTATACCGTAAAATGCCCCAAATTTTTTTGATCCAAGCTGCTCCCACAAGAAAAACCCAAATATTCAGTATACAAATCGTGTGGTGGAACTCAAATTCTCGAAATTTTTGTTCCAAGAAAAATATCTGAATTAATTTAAAGATGATTTCCAATCAGTGTTTACGCACACTGTTTACGCACTCTCAGATTTTTCTTTAGGTCGGTTATGGAAGAAAAATGAACTCTGCACGTCCATGCATAAGCCCGTTTGTTTTGCCTTCTAAAAAAAATAATTTGTATCTCTTTCTTATTCTAGAAGTGATTCTTATAAAAGTTAAAGTTATTTATAAGATTCTACGACATAACTCATATAAAATGATTTAAAATTATACGTACAAACCAAATTGCAAAGTCTAACCGACGTGACACAAAGTGGAGGCCTAGTCTGAATGCTTATTCAAATGGTAAAGCTACTTTTTTTTATAAAAAAATAATAATTTGTTGTTATTATTTAAAACCAATTGTTTTGACAAATCCATATGCAGAACATGTTTATAACAAAAGTCTAAAGTTAATGTGATTTAACTTTTATTTATTAAAAGATTTTTAATCACATCTGATTTTATGATAACTTGGTTTTTATTTTTCTATTTTTATTTTCAGTCTAATATTTATTTTTATATAAAGTGAGTATAAAATGCAGGGAAATATTACTCTCCTTTTATAAGAGGTAACTTATCTCATTTTTTCTCACTTTGATTTCTACACCCCACCTTTTTCTTCTTTTTCTTTTTTCATGTAATGGTGGAACTCACTCATTTTCTCTCTACCACATAAGATAACTATCGTATGTGGAAAGAGATTAATAAAACCCTAAAATGCATTGGAGCTAAGAATGACATTTTATGATATAATAAAATATGTAACAAAATTTAAAAATCTAATCATATGTTTCTTCAAGTTCCATCTTTAATTTAAGACTTTTTGTAAATCTTTTATTTTCATCAAAATATATATTTCATAACTTTAGGAGGTCTTGATTTCCCTATTTCAAGATCATTTTGTTAGATTTTTAGGTTTAATTTCATTTCCAGTTATATTTTTATAAATTTATAATCATAGTTACTTATAGCAACGTTTTTGTGTGCTATATTGCTCCTGTAGTCTGTAGCGGGTAGGGCCACCGTCTGCTATTGGCTGAACTGCCATGTTGGACTTCACGGTAGTAGCTGCAGTGGCCATTATTGCAGCCAATTATGCAACAGCGACTGAAATGTCATCTTTTGTCGATAATATTATTTATAATAGTTGCGCTAATTATTTTTTCTCCAAACTTAATATTCTGAACCTATACATTTTTTTAGGAATTATCATTTTTTCTTATAATTTTTCGCAACACTTTATTGATACGCATTTGATACAAAGCCGATATTAGTTCGGACATCTTCGCTCATTATCTTTACTTAAAAATTGATATCCTTGACCTATATATTTTTTTTATGAATATTTATATTTTTATTATAATTTCGCGGAATATTTCGTTGGTACACATTTATATCGTGAAGCAGAACCGGTACATGCACTTTTCATCATAAAAGCGATTTAAGCGTCATTTGTCCTTCTTGATAATTATTCTAATCTTTCTATATTTATCTAAAGTCAATTTTGGAATTATTTCTTAAATTCATAATCAATTTATTTAAATTTCTAATTTAACGGTGCTAGTTCTTACAGGGGTTGTAAGAACCTGCACCGCTAATTAAGGAGATTAATTAAATAATTGTGATAATTAGGAAATAATTTCATAATTGACCCTAATAATTATTATGAACATTTAATAATTATAATTAGTGGGTAAGAATGCTGAAAGTCGCTTTTCGGAAGAAAAGTGCAGATACCGGTTCTGCTACCCGGTATAAATGCGTACGGAAAAAGTATCCCAGAAAATTATAATAAGTTCATGATAATTAGTAGAACATTATTTAGGACTTGTAAAACAAATTTCAAGTCAAAATAATGTGAGAAGATGCCAGAACTGATACTGGCTATGGAAAAGCGCGTACCGGAAAGGTGCTCCGAAAAATAAAATAAAAATATGACAAATCTTAGAAAAATGAGTAGGTTAAGATTCCAAATTTTGGGATTAAGATCTTTTGCGTAGCTATTAAGGCTAATACTGCGCGTTTAAGTGGTTTTGGGTATAAATACACTTATTTGGGCACAAAACCCTAGGTCTCCTTTTACTCCACGTGAGTTTTGGCTGCAGCTTGTGTCTCCCATGCTGCCACCCTCTTCCTTACTTGAGAAACCACCATTTTGATCACCTTTCTCCATTGTTCTTCACTAAATACTTTGAGTGTGTGAGGAAGACCATTTATGAGGGTGAAAGGGAGCTGTGTGTGGTTGACCAGTTTCTGTTTTGAGTTGGTAAGGGGCTGACTTGGGTTGTTTGGGTGGTGTGAGCTTAGTGTGAGTATTTTGTTGCTTAAAGAAGCAACATTTGAGTAGAAAGATCAAGTCTTGAGCACCATTTTCGTACACCATGTGTGGCCTGAGTTGAGGAGCTGTTGGAGAGCTCCAAGAGCACTGTCCATTCTGTTTTTGAGCCTTGGTGAGTTTTACCAACCATGATCATGAGTTTAAATGCTTAAAAATGGAACCTTGATGCATGTATTGAGCTAAGTTGATAACTTAAGGGTGGGGAAGGTTAAACACACCTAGAAATGCATGTTTGAGTGTCTATAATCGGTTAAAGTTAGACCCTTTGGACTGGATATTCACGAAATGCAGAAACTGCATTATGTCATGAGATATCCGGATATTTGTCGAACAGATATCCAGATATTGATATCCGGATATGATATTCGGATATGGGATCTGGATATCCGGATATGTCCAGTAAGATATCCGGATATTGCATATCCGGATATGCCCCAAGGAATATCCGGATATTCTGGGATTTCGCAGAACAGTAGCTGTGTTGTAGGTACAGTAGGCTATTGGGGGTTTGTGGACCCTGGATTAAGGAAGTTGAACTTTTGTAATTAATGAACTAAGTCAAATCATGTGATTAAGGGCTTATGGCTTTGTTGGAAGCCTTAAGACGTAAAACGTAAAGGAAAGACGTAGTCTTTAAGTTGTATGCTTGTGATGCATAATTATTGATATATTATTGGTCCATAACAGTTTGTGATACTGCTGTGTTTGGAATTGAGAGTGGTTCGACTCTTGGCTTGGATTGATTGCTTGCAAGATAAGCTTTCGTGTCCTCGGTTTAGCCATGTTGTGGTTCCACCATGTCCCATGGGGATGTGATTTATGCATGTTGTGTTACATGCTTTTGATAATTGGAAATGCTGTTGAGCTATTTTATGCAATGTGCTTTTATGATATGCAATGTGGTGTCCACTTTTACGGTAAGCCTGAGTATGTAGTACATACGATAAGGTGAGGCTGTGGGTGAGGTGCAAGCGGTGTTCCTTGTACTCATGTGGGTTTAGACGTATTCCTACATTTCTCTGGCCAGTATATAGTATAAACACACATGGCACGAATATCTGTTGCACTGCATAGTTTTGGAACTAATATTGGAAATATTGCTTTTGAACTTATATTGCACATGTAAGTGAGCTTGGGGTGGAAGATCCTTGAGGAACCCTTGTCTTACTGAGATTTCGTGTTTAGAGATCTCACCCCACGTTTGGGGACGCTTATTTCAGGTTCAGGTAATGTTGAGGGCTCAGGTGGCAGGAGGCCAGAGTTGAGTTAGACATATCTGTGTTATGCTGACATGTTGGATGCTGGATATTGACTGTTGTTTATGTTTTCCGTTATTATTATGTTGAGACTGATTGTAAGAACCCGCACCGCTAATTAAGGTAATTAGTAAGTTAATTATGATAATTAGGAAATAATTCCATAATTGACCCTAATAATTATTAATGGGCTTAGATAATTATATTGAGTGAGTAAAAATGCTGAAAGTCGCTTTTCGGAAGAAAAGCGCAGATACCGGTTCTGCTACTCGGTATAAATGCGTACCGGAAAAGTATCCCGGAAAATTATAATGAATGCATAATAACTACTAGAATATTATGTAGGACTTGTAAAACAAGTTTCAAGTCAAAACGACGTAATTTGATGCCAGAACTGATACTGGCTATGGAAAAGCGCGTACCGGAAAGGTGCTCCGAAAAATAAAATAAAAATATGAAAAATCTTAGAAAAATATGTAGGTCTAGATTCCAAAGTTTGGGATCAATATCTTTTACTTTGCGATTAAGGCTAATACTGTGTGATTAGTGGCTTGGGCCTATAAATAGACCCATTAAGGGCACAAAACCCTAGGCCATACAATTCCTACGTGAATGTGGCTGCTGCTGCCATCCTCCTTCTTCTTCTCCTTCTTCTTCTTCTTCTTCTTCTTCCTTCTTCATTCTTTAGCCAAGTTATCACCTTTCATGCTTGTTTAAACATTTGTGAAGGTGAGAGTTAACCTTGGGGCTGCATTGTGGCCATCATTCTGAGTTGAGAAAGCTGTGTGTGTGTAGTTAGTGAGCATGAGTTTGGAGCTTTAGTGATGGCTACCTTGTGGTAGTCATTGTGAGCTTCAAAGTGCCTTCTTGTGGTGCAAGAACCCATCTTGAAGTGCCATTTTCGTGCTCCTACTTAGGCTGAGTTTGAGGAACCTTGGGAGAGCTCCAAGAGCACAACTTGCCTCTGTTTTGAACTTTGGTAAGTTACCTCACTATGATCATGGGTTTATGATGCTTAAAGTTGATGTCTTGGCCATGTTTAATGAGTAAACAAGAGGGTATAAGGTATATGAACCTAAAATGAACTAAAGATGCATGCTTTAACGTGTACATGTGTTAAAAGTTGGATCTTTGGGATGGATATTCACGAAATGCAGAAACTGCATTCTGTCGTGAGATATCCGGATATTTGTCGAACAGATATCCGGATATCAGTATCCGGATATGGTATCCGGATATTGATATCCGGATATGGGATCTGGGTATCCGGATATGACATATCCGGATATGTCCAGTGTGATATCCGGATATGGCATATCCGGATATGCCCCTTCTGATATCCGGATATCCTGGGTTCTGCGCAAACAGTAGCTGTACTGTATGAACAGTAAGCTATTGGGTGAGTGTGGACCCTAGTTTAAGGAAGTTGAACTTCTGTAATAAATGGACTAAGTCAGAATCATATGATTAAGGACTTATGGCTTTGATGGAAGCCTTAAGACGTAAAACGTAAAGGAAAGACGTAGTCTTTAAGTTGTATGCTTGTAATGCATTAATATTGACTTGTTAATGGTCCATATCAGATTGTGATACTGCTGTTTGTGGACTAGTGAGTGGTTGGACTCTTGGCTTGGATGGGTTTATGCATGCTGTGTTACATGCTTTGATTATTTTGGAAATGCTGTTGAGCTGTTTATATGTAATGAGCATTATGATATGCATGTGGTGTCCACCTAGACGGCAATCCTGAGTATGTAGTACATACAAGATGGAGAAGCATGTGGGTGAGGTGCAGGTAGTATCCATGTACTCATGTAGGCATAGACGTATTCCTACATTTCTCTGGCCAGTAGATTTGAAAGCACACATGACATGAATAATTGCTGCATCGCATGATTTTAGAACTTATACTATAATACTGTTTTTGAACTTATATTACACATGTAAGTGAGCTTGGGGTGGAGACTCCTTGAGGACCCCTTGTCTTACTGAGATTTCTTGTTAGAGATCTCACCCCACGTTTGGGGACGCTTATTTCAGGTTCAGGTAATGTTGAGGGCTCAGGTGGCAGGAGGCCCGAGCTGAGTTAGACTTACCTGTATTTTGCTGACATGATGGATGCTGATTATTTGACTGTTGTTTATGTTTGCTGTTAAGTTTATGTTGAGACTGTTGTTGGGCATTGTTGCCTTATTTGGGGAGCATGGGGTTTGTCCATGCCACACAGACTTGTTATTGTCTTTCTATTTAAGTTGTAATTAAAGTATCAGGATTTTGACCCAGGCTATGTGTTGTAGTCCTGCGGCTTTAGATACTCACTTTATATTTATTCATGAGGTATTTCAGTTAGTTGTCTTGCAATTTACATACAGGCAGTATTTTATGAAATTGATTAAGTAATCAAGTTGGCTAAGGTTAATGACGTCATAATTGAATTAAAGAAAAAGTTATTCCGCATTTTAATTAAGCGTGACTTAATACGATAGTATGATAACAATCCGGGTTAACACGGGCTGTTACATTTTATGGTATCAGAGCACTTTCTAGGGAAAAGCCTGTATGTATTGCAATAACTTAGGATGAGTCTTTGCGTGTCTACTTTGTGTTCTCTCTGACTGGTGTGTGTAATGATAATGCATATGTGACCACATGGCGTGGGCCTGATCAACTCATTCTTTGTGTAACTTGTGCAGAGTCATGGTGCCACCGAGGAGGAACACGAGTACAAGCGAGGATCAATCGGATCCTGTCCTGGCTGCATTAGCTGAGATGCAGGCGGCCCGACTAGCCGACCAGGAAGCCACGAGGCTGGCAAACCGGGCAATGCTGGACGCTATACGAGATGCGAACCGGCAAACCACGACAGAGGTTCTGGAGGAGAACCGGATGGCCAACATGACGATGATGAGGGTCATGTTGGAGGAGTTGAGGGCTGGTCCTGCTGCGGGCCAGGGTCCTCCACCACCTCCACCGCCGCCACCGCCTCCACCTCCGCCTAGTCAATAGGAGGACACCCAGAGCCAGATGGGTGAGGGTAGTCATCTGACGGGGGCTATGCAGACTATCCCCGTACTCGCTGAGGATCGTGACGAGATCGATCGCCGGCTGAATGCTTTCCGCAAGCATAAGCCACCTACCTTCGACGGATCGTATGATCCCATTGCTGCTGCCAGATGGCTACAGGCGCTGGACAAGATTTTCCGGATCATGCAGTGCACGAATCCGCAGAAGCTGCTGTTCGCCACTTATATGCTGGAGGGCGAGGCCCATGAGTGGTGGACCAACCTTTCTCAGGTCTACGAGATGCAGGGCCATGTGATGACGTGGCCATTCTTCGAGGAGAGTTTCTTGGGCCAGTATTTTCCTTACGACTCTCAGGAGAGGAAGCAGGGAGAGTTTGACCGATTGGTGCAGGGCTCGTTGTCTGTCGACGAGTACCTGGCCAAGTTTAACGAACTGGTCAAGTTCTCTCATTTCCGCATGGCGAGATCGACTCCCGTTTTTCTGGCAGCCAAGTTCCGGAGGGGACTTAATGAGGACATTGCTGGACATCTCGCTGGTTCTGCTTCGAGAGACTTCGGAGCGTTGGTGCAGCAGTGCCGCGACATCGAGGACTACTGCCGTGCAAGTCAGGCCAAGAGGGCCAAGGTTGAGGTGCCGCAGAGCGCTGGTGGTTCCACTCCCTGGAAGAACAAGAATTTCGCCAACAAGGGCAAGGGCAAACCGTTGGCGGCTAAGCAAGCGCCAAACCAGTTCAGAAAGACTGCCACTCCGGGGAACGCCGCTAGACCTCCTGCTCCCAGATGTTCGGGATGCGGGAAGTCACATTTTGGGCCGTGCTCTACCGGACAATTGATATGCTTCCAGTGTGGCAAGGAGGGCCACTATTCCAGAGACTGCCCGACGGCGAGAGTTGCGGCAGTGCAGGCTGTGCCGTTACAGATGGTTCCTACTGGGGCACCAGCCGTGCCACCTACTACCGGACGAGTCTACACACTTGATCGTCAGCAGTCGGACAGAGCTCCGAACCTGGTCAGAGGTACTGTTACCATTGGTGGATCAGATATTGATGTGTTATTTGATTCCGGGGCAACGCACTCTTTTGTTGCTACCCCTATTGCTGTGGGGCTTGAGTTGCCCAGTGATGTGCTTTCTCCACCGATGCGGGTTACCACCGCCACCGGAGAAAAATGTTTGACCTCCACTGTTCATCGCGATGTAGCGTTTCAGTGGGATGGCCGTGACTTCTCGGTAGATCTGATAGGATTACCGATGGCCAACCTTCAGATTATTTTGGGCATGGATTGGTTGTCCAGAAACTGTGCAATGATTGATTGCTGTGCCAAGAAAGTGGTGATGTCTCCGGGTGGGTCCACAGCCAGTTCCTCACCGTTCATTTCAGTCCTGCAGGCGAGGAGGGCCTTGAGAGCAAGGGCATTTGGCTATGTCATGTTGGGAGGTTTGGTGAGTGGGACACAGGAGGATCTCACTGGCATTCCTGTGGTGAAGGAGTTCCTCGAGGTGTTTCCCGAGGAGATTCCTGAGTTTCCACCACAGAGGGAGATAGAGTTCTCCATTGACTTATTGCCTGGTGTGGGGCCTATCTCGTTGGCTCCATACCGGATGTCGCCACCAGAGTTGGCGGAGCTGAAGAAGCATATCGAGGAGCTTTCAGCGAAAGACTTCATTCGACCGAGTGTGTCTCCCTGGGGAGCACCGGTCATTTTCGTGAAAAAGAAAGATGGGACCATGCGGTTGTGCACCGACTACAGACAGTTGAACAAGGTGACAATCAAGAACAAGTACCCTCTTCCACGCATTGATGATTTGCTGGATCAGCTCAGGGGTGCTTGTGTGTATTCAAAGATCGACCTCCGGTCCGGTTACCATCAGATACGGGTAAAGCCGGAGGATGTCCCAAAGATAGCATTTCGCTCAAGGTACGGGCACTACGAGTACTTGGTGATTCCGTTTGGACTCACCAATGCACCCGCAGTGTTCATGGACTACATGAACAGGATTTTCCAGCCGTACCTGGATCATTTTGTGATCGTCTTCATTGACGACATTTTGATTTACTCCAAGACGGAGGAGGAGCATACTGAGCACTTGAAGATTGTGTTGCAAGTGCTAAAAGAGAAAAAGCTCTATGCGAAGCCGTCGAAATGCGAGTTTTGGCTCAAGGCGGTTAAATTTCTGGGTCATGTAATTTCTGCTAATGGAGTTGCAGTTGATCCTAACAAGATTGAGGCCGTGATGGATTGGGAGAGACCCAAGACAGTTACAGAAGTGAGAAGCTTCTTGGGTTTGGCAGGTTACTATCGGAGGTTCATAGAGGGATTCTCCAAGATGGTGCTACCGATGACTCGCCTTACCCGGAAGGAGACTCCATTCGTGTGGACACATGAGTGTGAGGAGTGTTTCCAGGAGTTGAAGGAGAGACTGACTACTGCTCCTGTGTTAGTCCTTCCTGATCCTGCGGAACAATTCGAGTTATACTGCGATGCCTCTGGTAAAGGACTTGGCTGTGTGCTGATGCAGAAAGGGAAAGCGGTTGCTTACGCTTCGAGACAGTTGAAACCTCACGAGGAGAACTACCCGACTCACGACTTGGAGTTGGCAGCCATTGTTTTTGCTTTCAAGATTTGGAGGCATTACCTGTTTGGCATGAAGTTTGCTGTGTTCAGTGATCACAAGAGCCTGAAGTATCTGTTTGACCAGAAGGAGTTGAACATGAGACAGCATATATGGATGGAGTTCTTGAAGGACTACGACTTTGAGTTGAGGTACCATCCTGGCAAGGCCAATGTGGTAGCCGATGCTTTGAGTCGGAAATCCGTGAGCTTATCCAGCTTAATGATAAACGACTACGAGATGATCGAGAAGTTCAGAGACTTGAGAGTGAACTCCTTGTTTGGGGGTGCACTACTTGAAATGGAAACAGCAGAAGTGATCAATGAGCTGATGGAAAAGATCAAAGAGGCGCAAGTGCAAAGAGAATGCCTTGATTACGTGAAGAACCAGGACGGTGTGTCTTGGAATGATGACGGTTTATTGCTGTTCCAGAAGAGGATTGTTATTCCTCGAGGGCCTTTGACCGAAGAGGTTATGGCAGAGGCTCATAAGGGCCGGTTCACTATCCACCCTGGTGCTACAAAAATGTATCAGGACTTAAAGAGGAATTTTTGGTGGCCGGGCATGAAGAAGGACATAGCGGTCTACGTGTCCAAATGCCTTATTTGTCAGAAAGTGAAGATCGAGCACCAGAAACCGTCTGGTAAACTTCAACCTCTGGAGATTCCACAGTGGAAGTGGGAGAGTATTTCCATGGACTTCGTGGTGGGATTGCCTAAAACTCAGGCTGGTTGTGACTCTATCTGGGTCATTGTGGACAGATTGACCAAGTCTGCCCATTTTCTTCCAGTGAAGGTGAGCTTCACTACAGAGCAGTTGGCCAAGCTATATGTCCGTGAGATTGGGAGGCTTCACGGGGTGCCCGAGAGTATCATCAGTGATAGGGACCCGAAGTTCACATCTCGGTTCTGGGAGGCGCTGCAGGAGGCTTTTGGTACGCAGTTGAGATTGAGTACCGCCTATCACCCTCAGACTGACGGACAGACTGAGCGGACCATCCAGACATTGGAGGACATGTTGAGAGCTTGCACGTTGGAGCAGGGATCAGCATGGGATAGGTACCTTCCGTTGGTTGAATTCTCATACAACAACAGTTTTCATGCTAGTCTGGGCATGGCACCCTACGAGGCGCTGTATGGTAGGAGGTGTCGGACTCCTACCTGCTGGTCTGAGGTTGGAGATAAAGAGCTATTCGGCTTGGACTTTGTCAAAGATACTACCCTACAGATCCAGATGACCAGGGAAAAGTTGAAGCAGGCGCAGAATCGCCAGAAGAGCTACTATGATGTCAAGCATCGACCACTGGAGTTCAGTGAGGGTGAGCACGTGTTTGTTAAACTTTCACCTGTCACCGGTGTTGGACGGGCACTCGGCGTGAGGACGTTGAGCCCGCGATTCATTGGGCCCTATCAGATCCTTGGTAGAGTAGGACCAGTTGCCTATCGACTCGCCTTACCTCCGAACCTAGCCAACATCCACGACGTGTTTCACGTGTCTCAACTTCGAAAGTACATAGCAGACCCTTCGCACGTGGTGCAGCCGGATGACGTGGAGGTTCGGGAGAACCTAAAGACTCCCGTCGGACCACTCAAGATTCTCGATCGAGGCGAGAAACAGCTTCGAAGCAAGATCATTCCGATGGTCAAGGTGCAGTGGACTGGGCGTACTCCCGAGGAGTGCACATGGGAGCGAGAGGATGAGCTTCACCGACAGTATCCCGACTTTCGAGACAGGTATGTTTCTGATTTTGAGGACAAAATCCTTAAAAAGGTGGGGTGAATGTAAGAACCAGCACCGCTAATTAAGGTAATTAGTAAGTTAATTATGATAATTAGGAAATAATTCCATAATTCACCCTAATAATTATTAATGGGCTTAGATAATTATATTGAGTGAGTAAAAATGCTGAAAGTCGCTTTTCGGAAGAAAAGCGCAGATACCGGTTCTGCTACTCGGTATAAATGCGTACCGGAAAAGTATCCCGGAAAATTATAATGAATGCATAATAACTACTAGAATATTATGTAGGACTTGTAAAACAAGTTTCAAGTCAAAACGACGTAATCTGATGCCAGAACTGATACTGGCTATGGAAAAGCGCGTACCGGAAAGGTGCTCCGAAAAATAAAATAAAAATATGACAAATCTTAGAAAAATGTGTAGGTCTAGATTCCAAAGTTTGGGATCAATATCTTTTACTTTGCGATTAAGGCTAATACTGTGTGATTAGTGGCTTGGGCCTATAAATAGACCCATTAAGGGCACAAAACCCTAGGCCATACAATTCCTACGTGAATGTGGCTGCTGCTGCCATCCTCCTTCTTCTTCTTCTTCTTCTTCTTCCTTCTTCATTCTTTAGCCAAGTTATCACCTTTCATGCGTGTTTAAACATTTGTGAAGGTGAGAGTTAACCTTGGGGCTGCATTGTGGCCATCATTCTGAGTTGAGAAAGCTGTGTGTGTGTAGTTAGTGAGCATGAGTTTGGAGCTTTAGTGATGGCTACCTTGTGGTAGTCATTGTGAGCTTCAAAGTGCCTTCTTGTGGTGCAAGAACCCATCTTGAAGTGCCATTTTCGTGCTCCTACTTAGGCTGAGTTTGAGGAACCTTGGGAGAGCTCCAAGAGCACAACTTGCCTCTGTTTTGAACTTTGGTAAGTTACCTCACTATGATCATGGGTTTATGATGCTTAAAGTTGATGTCTTGGCCATGTTTAATGAGTAAACAAGAGGGTATAAGGTATATGAACCTAAAATGAACTAAAGATGCATGCTTTAACGTGTACATGTGTTAAAAGTTGGATCTTTGGGATGGATATTCACGAAATGCAGAAACTGCATTCTGTCGTGAGATATCCGGATATTTGTCGAACAGATATCCGGATATCAGTATCCGGATATGGTATCCGGATATTGATATCCGGATATGGGATCTGGGTATCCGGATATGACATATCCGGATATGTCCAGTGTGATATCCGGATATGGCATATCCGGATATGCCCCTTCTGATATCCGGATATCCTGGGTTCTGCGCAGACAGTAGCTGTACTGTATGAACAGTAAGCTATTGGGTGAGTGTGGACCCTAGTTTAAGGAAGTTGAACTTCTGTAATAAATGGACTAAGTCAGAATCATATGATTAAGGACTTATGGCTTTGATGGAAGCCTTAAGACGTAAAACGTAAAGGAAAGGCGTAGTCTTTAAGTTGTATGCTTGTAATGCATTAATATTGACTTGTTAATGGTCCATATCAGATTGTGATACTGCTGTTTGTGGACTTGTGAGTGGTTGGACTCTTGGCTTGGATAGCTAGCTTGCAAGGTAAGCTTTCGTGTCCTCGGTTTAGCCATTTTGATGTTCCACCATGTCCCATGGGGATGGGTTTATGCATGCTGTGTTACATGCTTTGATTATTTTGGAAATGCTGTTGAGCTGTTTATATGTAATGAGCATTATGATATGCATGTGGTGTCCACCTAGACGGCAATCCTGAGTATGTAGTACATACAAGATGGAGAAGCATGTGGGTGAGGTGCAGGTAGTATCCATGTACTCATGTAGGCATAGACGTATTCCTACATTTCTCTGGCTAGTAGATTTGAAAGCACACATGACATGAATAATTGTTGCATCGCATGATTTTAGAACTTATACTGTAATACTGTTTTTGAACTTATATTACACATGTAAGTGAGCTTGGGGTGGAGACTCCTTGAGGACCCCTTGTCTTACTGAGATTTCTTGTTAGAGATCTCACCCCACGTTTGGGGACGCTTATTTCAGGTTCAGGTAATGTTGAGGGCTCAGGTGGCAGGAGGCCCGAGCTGAGTTAGACTTACCTGTATTTTGCTACATGATGGATGCTGATTATTTGACTGTTGTTTATGTTTGCTGTTAAGTTTATGTTGAGACTGTTGTTGGGCATTGTTGCCTTATTTGGGGAGCATGGGGTTTGTCCATGCCACACAGACTTGTTATTGTCTTTCTATTTAAGTTGTAATTAAAGTATCAGGATTTTGACCCAGGCTATGTGTTGTAGTCCTGCGGCTTTAGATACTCACTTTATATTTATTCATGAGGTATTTCAGTTAGTTGTCTTGCAATTTACATACAGGCAGTATTTTATGAAATTGATTAAGTAATCAAGTTGGCTAAGGTTAATGACGTCATAATTGAATTAAAGAAAAAGTTATTCCGCATTTTAATTAAGCGTGACTTAATACGATAGTATGATAACAATCCGGGTTAACACGGGCTGTTACACTGATAGTGGGCATTGTGCCTTATTTGGTGAGCATGGGGTTTGTCCATGCCACATAAACTTGAGTATGCTTTTCTTTTAGTTAAAACTGTATTAATGTATCAGGATTTTGGTCCAGGTTATGTGTTGTAGTCCTGTGATTTTAGATACTCACAGTTTATTTACATATGAGGTATTCAGTTAGTTGTCTTGCAATTTACATACAGACATTATTTTATGAAATTGATTAAGTAATCAAGTTGGCTAAGGTTAATGACGTCATAATTGAATTAAAGAAAAAGTTTTTCCGTCTCTTAATTAAGCGTGGCTTAATACGATAGTATGTTAACATTTCGGGTTAACACGGGCTGTTACAGGGGTCATCTTCTTTCACGCCTTCAAGTGAAAAAGGTACAAATTTTAAACCTTACGTGTTTTAACAGGTAAGTCCTGGGCATGAACACGTGAGGAATATAAATTGTTTATATTATTCCGCATCGGAATTTTTGTTTTCACCCTCGTATGAGTACACCAAGATTCGACCAAGGTGTTGCATTTTTTAACTTTCGGTTTAACCCTGTTTTTAGAATAGTTGACTCTAGACTATTCCATGAGAGTTCTAGGGATTTGTTGTCTCTATCATAATTAATATTTAGACTAGAAGATGATGGAAAAACGCTTGAGAGCCACTTTCAGCCATTGGATGAGAAATATATTGGTATAATCCTAATTATTGATTAAGAAGATGCCACTGATATAAATAGAAGTATTTTCCATCATTTTGAATCAAGTCTAAAGAAAAAGAATATTAACTAAAAATAGAACAAGCCTCTTCCATCTAAATTTTTTCCTTTCTCTACTATCCTCCTTCGCACATTTTCAACCAATAACTCTATTATTGTAGACCAGTCCCTGGTTGATAATCGGTTTGAAGTTGATTTACCATATTTTTTTCTATTGGTTTTTGGCTTGAGTAATTTATAATATTGGATAATAGAATCGGTTCACCAACTTTTTTTTTATCGGTTTTTGGCTTGAGTAATTTATAAAATTGGATAACTGAAGCGGTAAATTGGCTAGTTTCCATTTCAATTGACCGGTCAAATTGATGAATATAAGTCTTATGTAAGGGTATAAAAGGGTATAAATGAGCTGGGCTAGGCTTTGACCTTCCTACTCTAAGCCTACGTAAAAAAATATTCAGCCTATCAGGCCTACTGGCCTACTAAAGGTTTTATTTATAGGCCAAGTCTGACCTATTTTTAAAAATTAGAGAGCCTGATATGGTCTACAGGCTTTGTAGGCCTCCCTCGTGATATATTTTTAAAAAAAATTAAAAATATTTTTAACAATTTATAAAATATTCGCTTAACATTACAAGTCATTAACGTATTCATAAATTGCTGCATTTTTTTACACGAAATATAAATTTCACTACTGAGCATTAAAAAATTTACAATAGTAAAAAAATAACTAAAAAAGTATACTGAGCAAAGTTCCATTCATGCATGCACCAGTACTTCTCATAAGAAATAAAAAATGACAAAAAAGAAAGAGTCAACATACTACCCCAGCTCTATGATGTATATCAGAGAGGAATAGAGTCAAAGAAATGGGGAAAATAAAAAAAATACAATTACTAAGTCAACCAAAACTGAAATAAAGTCTACAAGAGAATATCATTCTTTGAAATATCTTTAAATCACCATCAAGACAAGATTTGGTACTAAATGCCACCTAAAATAAATTTATTATTTTATTTTATTTTTAAAGATTAAATAGGCCAGCCTACGAGGCTTTAGGCGAGGCTTAACAAAATTGGCTTCTGGCCTCCTGCCACCTGAGCCCTCAACATTACCTGATCCTGAAATAAGCGTCCCCAACCGTGGGGTGAGATCTCTAACAAGAAATCTCAGTAAGACAAGGGGTCCTCAAGGAGTCTCCACCCCAAGCTCACTTACATGTGTAATATAAGTTCTAAAACAGTATTACAGTATAAGTTCTAAAATCATGCGATGCAGCAATTATTCATGTCATGTGTGCTTTCAAATCTACTGGCCAGAGAAATGTAGGAATACGTCTATGCCTACATGAGTACATGGATACTACCTGCACCTCACCCACATGCTTCTCCATCTTGTATGTACTACATACTCAGGATTGCCGTCTAGGTGGACACCACATGCATATCATAATGCTCATTACATATAAACCGCTCAACAGCATTTCCAAAATAATCAAAGCATGTAACACAGCATGCATAAACCCATCCCCATGGGACATGGTGGAACATCAAAATGGCTAAACCGAGGACACGAAAGCTTACCTTGCAAGCTAGCTATCCAAGCCAAGAGTCCAACCACTCACTAGTCCACAAACAGCAGTATCACAATCTGATATGGACCATTAACAAGTCAATATTAATGCAATACAAGCATACAACTTAAAGACTACGCCTTTCCTTTACGTTTTACGTTTTACGTCTTAAGGCTTCCATCAAAGCCATAAGTCCTTAATCATATGATTCTGACTTAGTCCATTTATTACAGAAGTTCAACTTCCTTAAACTAGGGTCCACACTCACCCAATAGCTTACTGTTCATACAGTACAGCTACTGTCTGCGCAGAACCCAGGATATCCGGATATCAGAAGGGGCATATCCGGATATGCCATATCCGGATATCACACTGGACATATCCGGATATGTCATATCCGGATACCCAGATCCCATATCCGGATATCAATATCCGGATACCATATCCGGATACTGATATCCGGATATCTGTTCGACAAATATCCGGATATCTCATGACAGAATGCAGTTTCTGCATTTCGTGAATATCCAACCCAAAGATCCAACTTTTAACACATGTACACGTTAAAGCATGCATCTTTAGTTCATTTTAGGTTCATATACCTTATACCCTCTTGTTTACTCATTAAACATGGCCAAGACATCAACTTTAAGCATCATAAACTCATGATCATGGTGAGGTAACTTACCAAGGCTCAAAACAGAGGCAAGTTGTGCTCTTGGAGCTCTCCCAAGGTTCCTCAAACTCAGCCTAAGTAGGAGCACGAAAATGGCACTTCAAGATGGGTTCTTGCACCACAAGAAGGCACTTTGAAGCTCACAATGACTACCACAAAGTAGCCATTACTAAAGCTTCAAACTCATGCTCACTAACTACTCCTCAACTCAGAATGATGGCCACAATGCAGCCCCAAGGTTAACTCTCACCTTCACAAGTGTTTAAACAAGCATGAAAGGTGATAACTTGGCTAAAGAATGAAGAAGGAAGAAGAAGAAGAAGAAGAAGAAGAAGAAGGAGAAGAAGAAGAATGGCAGCAGCAGCCACATTCACGTAGGAATTGTATGGCCTAGGGTTTTGTGCCCTTAATGGGTCTATTTATAGGCCCAAGCCACTAATCACACAGTATTAGCCTTAATCGCAAAGTAAAAGATATTGATCCCAAACTTTGGAATCTAGACCTACACATTTTTCTAAGATTTGTCATATTTTTATTTTATTTTTCGGAGCACCTTTCCGGTACGCGCTTTTCCATAGCCAGTATCAGTTCTGGCATCAGATTACGTCATTTTGACTTGAAACTTGTTTTACAAGTCCTACATAATATTCTAGTAATTATCATGCATTCGTTATAATTTTCCGGGATACTTTTCCGGTACGCATTTATACCGAGTAGCAGAACCGGTATATGCGCTTTTCTTCCGAAAAGCGACTTTCAGCATTTTTACCCATTCATTATAATTATTTAAGCCCATTAATAATTATTAGGGTCAATTATGGAATTATTTCTTAATTAACATAATTAACCCGCTAATCACCTTAATTAGCGGTGCGGGTTCTTACATTCACCCCACCTTTTTAAGGATTTTGTCCTCAAAATCAGAAACATACCTGTCTCGAAAGTCGGGATACTGTCGGAGAAGCTCATCCTCTCGCTCCCAGGTACACTCCTCAGGAGTTCTTCCTGACCATTGTACTTTGACCATCGGAATGGTCTTGCTCCTCAACTACTTCTCGCCACGATCGAGAATCTTGAGTGGTCCGACGGGAGTCTTTAGGTTCTCCCGAACCTCCACATCATCCGGCTGCACCACGTGCGAAGGATCTGCTATGTACTTCCGAAGCTGAGACACGTGAAACACGTCGTGGATGTTGGCTAGGTTCGGAGGCAAGGCGAGTCGATAGGCAACTGGTCCTACTCTACCAAGGATCTGGTAGGGCCCAATGAATCGCGGGCTCAACTTCCTCACTCCGAGTGCCCGTCCAACACCGGTGACAGGTAAAAGTTTCACAAACACGTGCTCACCCTCACTGAACTCCAGCGGTCGATGCTTGACATCGTAGTAGCTCTTCTGGCGATTCTGCGCCTGCTTCAACTTTTCCCTGATCATCTGGATCTGTAGGGTAGTATCTTGGACAAAGTCCAAGCCAAATAACTCTTTATCTCCAACCTCAGACCAGCAAGTAGGAGTACGACACCTCCTACCATACAGCGCCTCGTAGGGTGCCATGCCCAGACTAGCATGAAAACTGTTGTTGTACGAGAATTCAACCAACGGAAGGTACCTATCCCATGCAGAACCCTGCTCCAATGTGCAAGCTCTCAACATGTCCTCCAATGTCTGGATGGTCCGCTCAGTCTGTCCGTCAGTCTGAGGGTGATAGGCGGTACTCAATCTCAACTGCGTACCAAAAGCCTCCTGCAGCGCCTCCCAGAACCGAGATGTGAACTTCGGGTCCCTATCACTGATGATACTCTCAGGCACCCCGTGAAGCCTCACAATCTCGCGGACATATAGCTTGGCCAACTGCTCTGTAGTGAAGCTCACCTTCACTGGAAGAAAATGGGCAGACTTGGTCAATCTGTCCATAATGACCCAGATAGAGTCACAACCAGCCTGAGTTTTAGGCAATCCCACCACGAAGTCCATGGAAATACTCTCCCACTTCCACTGTGGAATCTCCAGAGGTTGAAGTTTACCAGACGGTTTCTGGTGCTCGATCTTCACTTTCTGACAAATAAGGCATTTGGACACGTAGACCGCTATGTCCTTCTTCATGCCCGACCACCAAAAATTCCTCTTTAAGTCCTGATACATTTTTGTAGCACCAGGGTGGATAGTGAACCGGCCCTTATGAGCCTCTGCCATAACCTCTTCGGTCAAAGGCCCTCGAGGAATAACAATCCTCTTCTGGAACAGCAATAAACCGTCATCATTCCAAGACACACCGTCCTGGTTCTTCACGTAATCAAGGCATTCTCTTTGCACTTGCGCCTCTTTGATCTTTTCCATCAGCTCATTGATCACTTCTGCTGTTTCCATTTCAAGTAGTGCACCCCCAAACAAGGAGTTCACTCTCAAGTCTCTGAACTTCTCGATCATCTCGTAGTCGTTTATCATTAAGCTGGATAAGCTCACGGATTTCCGACTCAATGCATCGGCTACCACATTGGCCTTGCCAGGATGGTACCTCAACTCAAAGTCGTAGTCCTTCAAGAACTCCATCCATCTATGTTGTCTCATGTTCAACTCCTTCTGGTCAAACAGATACTTCAGGCTCTTGTGATCACTGAACACAGCAAACTTCATGCCAAACAGGTAATGCCTCCAAATCTTGAAAGCAAAAACAATGGCTGCCAACTCCAAGTCGTGAGTCGGGTAGTTCTCCTCGTGAGGTTTCAACTGTCTCGAAGCGTAAGCAACCGCTTTCCCTTTCTGCATCAGCACACAGCCAAGTCCTTTACCAGAGGCATCGCAGTATAACTCGAATTGTTCCGCAGGATCAGGAAGGACTAACACAGGAGCAGTAGTCAGTCTCTCCTTCAACTCCTGGAAACACTCCTCACACTCATGTGTCCACACGAATGGGGTCTCCTTCCGGGTAAGGCGAGTCATCGGTAGCACCATCTTGGAGAATCCCTCTATGAACCTCCGATAGTAACCTGCCAAACCCAAGAAGCTTCTCACTTCTGTAACTGTCTTGGGTCTCTCCCAATCCATCACGGCCTCAATCTTGTTAGGATCAACTGCAACTCCATTAGCAGAAATTACATGACCCAGAAATTTAACCGCCTTGAGCCAAAACTCGCATTTCGACGGCTTCGCATAGAGCTTTTTCTCTTTTAGCACTTGCAACACAATCTTCAAGTGCTCAGTATGCTCCTCCTCCGTCTTGGAGTAAATCAAAATGTCGTCAATGAAGACGATCACAAACTGATCCAGGTACGGCTGGAAAATCCTGTTCATGTAGTCCATGAACACTGCGGGTGCATTGGTGAGTCCAAACGGAATCACCAAGTACTCGTAGTGCCCGTACCTTGAGCGAAATGCTGTCTTTGGGACATCCTCCGGCTTTACCCGTATCTGATGGTAACCGGACCGGAGGTCGATTTTTGAATACACACAAGCACCCCTGAGCTGATCCAGCAAATCATCAATGCGTGGAAGAGGGTACTTGTTCTTGATTGTGACCTTGTTCAACTGTCTGTAGTCGGTGCACAACCGCATGGTCCCATCTTTCTTTTTCACGAAAATGACCGGTGCTCCCCAGGGAGACACACTTGGTCGAATGAAGTCTTTCGCTGAAAGCTCCTCGATATGCTTCTTCAGCTCCGCCAACTCTGGTGGCGACATCCGGTATGGAGCCAACGAGATAGGCCCCACACCAGGCAATAAGTCAATGGAGAACTCTATCTCCCTCTGTGGTGGAAACTCAGGAATCTCCTCGGGAAACACCTCGAGGAACTCCTTCACCACAGGAATGCCAGTGAGATCCTCCTGTGTCCCACTCACCAAACCTCCCAACATGACATAGCCAAATGCCCCTGCTCTCAAGGCCCTCCTCGCCTGCAGGACTGAAATGAACGGTGAGGAACTGGCTGTGGACCCACCCGGAGACATCACCACTTTCTTGGCACCGCAATCAATTATTGCACAGTTTCTGGACAACCAATCCATGCCCAAAATAATTTGAAGGTTGGCCATCGGTAATCCTATCAGATCTACCGAGAAGTCACGGCCATCCCACTGAAACGCTACATCGCGATGAACAGTGGAGGTCAAACATTTTTCTCCGGTGGCGGTGGTAACCCGCATCGGTGGAGAAAGCACATCACTGGGAAACTCAAGCTCCACAGCAATAGGGGTAGCAACAAAAGAGTGCGTTGCCCCGGAATCAAATAACACATCAATATCTGATCCACCAATGGTAACAGTACCTCTGACCAGGTTCGGAGCTCTGTCCGACTGCTGACGATCAAGTGTGTAGACTCGTCCGGTAGTAGGTGGCACGGCTGGTGCCCCAGTAGGAACCATCTGTAACGGCACAGCCTGCACTGCCGCAACTCTCGCCGTCGGGCAGTCTCTGGAATAGTGGCCCTCCTTGCCACACTGGAAGCATATCAACTGTCCGGTAGAGCACGGCCCAAAATGTGACTTCCCGCATCCCGAACATCTGGGAGCAGGAGGTCTAGCGGCGTTCCCCGGAGTGGCAGTCTTTCTGAACTGGTTTGGCGCTTGCTTAGCCGCCAACGGTTTGCCCTTGCCCTTGTTGGCGAAATTCTTGTTCTTCCAGGGAGTGGAACCACCAGCGCTCTGCGGCACCTCAACCTTGGCCCTCTTGGCCTGACTTGCACGGCAGTAGTCCTCGATGTCGCGGCACTGCTGCACCAACGCTCCGAAGTCTCTCGCAGCAGAACCAGCGAGATGTCCAGCAATGTCCTCATTAAGTCCCCTCCGGAACTTGGCCGCCAGAAAAACGGGAGTCGGTCTCGCCATGCGGAAATGAGAGAACTTGACCAGTTCATTAAACTTGGCCAGGTACTCGTCGACAGACAACGAGCCCTGCACCAATCGGTCAAACTCTCCCTGCTTCCTCTCCTGAGAGTCGTAAGGAAAATACTGGCCCAAGAAACTCTCCTCGAAGAATGGCCACGTCATCACATGGCCCTGCATCTCGTAGACCTGAGAAAGGTTGGTCCACCACTCATGGGCCTCGCCCTCCAGCATATAAGTGGCGAACAGCAGCATCTGCGGATCCGTGCACTGCATGATCCGGAAAATCTTGTCCAGCGCCTGTAGCCATCTGGCAGCAGCAATGGGATCATACGATCCGTCGAAGGTAGGTGGCTTATGCTTGCGGAAAGCATTCAGCCGGCGATCGATCTCGTCACGATCCTCAGCGAGTACGGGGATAGTCTGCATAGCCCCCGTCAGATGACTACCCTCACCCATCTGGCTCTGGGTGTCCTCCTGTTGACTAGGCGGAGGTGGAGGCGGTGGCGGCGGTGGAGGTGGTGGAGGACCCTGGCCCGCAGCAGGACCATCCCTCAACTCCTCCAACATGACCCTCATCATCGTCATGTTGGCCATCCGGTTCTCCTCCAGAACCTCTGTCGTGGTTTGCCGGTTCGCATCTCGTATAGCGTCCAGCATTGCCCGGTTTGCCAGCCTCGTGGCTTCCTGGTCGGCTAGTCGGGCCGCCTGCATCTCAGCTAATGCAGCCAGGACAGGATCCGATTGATCCTCGCTTGTACTCGTGTTCCTCCTCGGTGGCACCATGACTCTGCACAAGTTACACAAAGAATGAGTTGATCAGGCCCACGCCATGTGGTCACATATGCATTATCATAACACACACCAGTCAGAGAGAACGCAAAGTAGACACGCAACGACTCATCCTAAGTTATTGCAATACATACAGGCTTTTCCCTAGAAAGTGCTCTGATACCATAAAATGTAACAGCCCGTGTTAACCCGGATTGTTAACACACTATCGTATTAAGCCACGCTTAATTAAAATGCGGAATAACTTTTTCTTTAATTCAATTATGACATCATTAACTTAACCAACTTGATTACTTAATCATTTTCATAAAAATACTGCCTGTATGTAAATACCTCGTACATAAATAAATGTGTGTATCTAGAACCGCAGGACTACAAAACGCAGCCTGGGTCAAAATCCTGATACATTAATTACAACAGCGAATTAAAAGACATAATCAACCATGTGGCATGGACAAACCCCATGCTCACCAAATAAGACAACAATGCCCACAAATAGTCTCAACATAAACTTAACATAAATAAAGCAGGAAACATAACAGCAGTCAAATAAACAGCAATCCACAACCAGCACGTCAGCATAATTATCAGCTCAGCTCTGGCCTCCTGCCACCTGAGCCCTCAACATTACCTGATCCTGAAATAAGCGTCCCCAAACGTGGGGTGAGATCTCTAACAAGAAATCTCAGTAAGACAAGGGGTCCTCAAGGAGTCTCCACCCCAAGCTCACTTACATGTGTAATATAAGTTCTAAAACAGTATTACAGTATAAGTTCTAAAATCATGCGATGCAGCAATTATTCATGTCATGTGTGCTTTCAAATCTACTGGCCAGAGAAATGTAGGAATACGTCTATGCCTACATGAGTACATGGATACTACCTGCACCTCACCCACATGCTTCTCCATCTTGTATGTACTACATACTCAGGATTGTCGTCTAGGTGGACACCACATGCATATCATAATGCTCATTACATATAAACCGCTCAACAGCATTTCCAAAATAATCAAAGCATGTAACACAGCATGCATAAACCCATTCCCATGGGACATGGTGGAACATCAAAATGGCTAAACCGAGGACACGAAAGCTTACCTTGCAAGCTAGCTATCCAAGCCAAGAGTCCAACCACTCACTAGTCCACAAACAGCAGTATCACAATCTGATATGGACCATTAACAAGTCAATATTAATGCATTACAAGCATACAACTTAAAGACTACGCCTTTCCTTTACGTTTTACGTTTTACGTCTTAAGGCTTCCATCAAAGCCATAAGTCCTTAATCATATGATTCTGACTTAGTCCATTTATTACAGAAGTTCAACTTCCTTAAACTAGGGTCCACACTCACCCAATAGCTTACTGTTCATACAGTACAGCTACTGTCTGCGCAGAACCCAGGATATCCGGATATCAGAAGGGGCATATCCGGATATGCCATATCCGGATATCACACTGGACATATCCGGATATGTCATATCCGGATACCCAGATCCCATATCCGGATATCAATATCCGGATACCATATCCGGATACTGATATCCGGATATCTGTTCGACAAATATCCGGATATCTCACGACAGAATGCAGTTTCTGCATTTCGTGAATATCCATCCCAAAGATCCAACTTTTAACACATGTACACGTTAAAGCATGCATCTTTAGTTCATTTTAGGTTCATATACCTTATACCCTCTTGTTTACTCATTAAACATGGCCAAGACATCAACTTTAAGCATCATAAACTCATGATCATGGTGAGGTAACTTACCAAGGCTCAAAACAGAGGCAAGTTGTGCTCTTGGAGCTCTCCCAAGGTTCCTCAAACTCAGCCTAAGTAGGAGCACGAAAATGGCACTTCAAGATGGGTTCTTGCACCACAAGAAGGCACTTTGAAGCTCACAATGACTACCACAAAGTAGCCATTACTAAAGCTTCAAACTCATGCTCACTATCTACTCCTCAACTCAGAATGATGGCCACAATGCAGCCCCAAGGTTAACTCTCACCTTCACAAGTGTTTAAACAAGCATGAAAGGTGATAACTTGGCTAAAGAATGAAGAAGGAAGAAGAAGAAGAAGAAGAAGAAGGAGAAGAAGAAGAATGGCAGCAGCAGCCACATTCACGTAGGAATTGTATGGCCTAGGGTTTTGTGTCCTTAATGAGTCTATTTATAGGCCCAAGCCACTAATCACACAGTATTAGCCTTAATCGCAAAGTAAAAGATATTGATCCCAAACTTTGGAATCTAGACCTACACATTTTTCTAAGATTTGTCATATTTTTATTTTATTTTTCGGAGCACCTTTCCGGTACGCGCTTTTCAATAGCCAGTATCAGTTCTGGCATCAGATTACGTCATTTTGACTTGAAACTTGTTTTACAAGTCCTACATAATATTCTAGTAATTATCATGCATTCGTTATAATTTTCCGGGATACTTTTCCGGTACGCATTTATACCGAGTAGCAGAACCGGTATCTGCGCTTTTCTTCCGAAAAGCGACTTTCAGCATTTTTACCCATTCATTATAATTATTTAAGCCCATTAATAATTATTAGGGTCAATTATGGAATTATTTCTTAATTAACATAATTAACCCGCTAATCACCTTAATTAGCGGTGCGGGTTCTTACAGTAAGTTTCATTTACAAACAGAGCCTAATGTTCTTCTATCTTTTCTTTGCAAGCATGTTGGATGGAAATAGAGTAACTGTTCTGGTAACAGTAACTGCTCCGAGGGTAATATAGTCTCAAAAATAGCACCCAAAATATCCAAGCAGTAGGAACTCACGGTTACCATGTTTTAAAGGGGAATCACAAATCAAAAATTGTAGTGTAAAATGGGTTCCTGGGTATAAATTATATCCAGTAGTATTTTCTGATTGTCTTCTACCAAACGTGTGCATAAACAATTCCCACTTCATAATTTCTGGACTTCCACAACTTTACTCCATACCAAACAGTCCCTTGGGGTTCATAGTACACATTTTATATATTAGAAATATGTAGACTCATATGACATGTTAAATGAGAATTCAATTCTCATATTGTAGAGATAAAAAACATATGGGACCCATGTGTTAAAAAAAATTATATGTAGGACCCATGTCAGCACGGAAATTGAAGGATGTGTAGGAAAATTTGAATTCGAATATTAAATGAGAATTATAAAACCCATTTTTAATAGGTGCAGCACTTGAGTCTTTTGAAATTTATCCGCAAATTAGAAGATTTGAACAATGGAATATGTAAATAATAATATGTTTATTTTTCATTAATAATGCAAAAAAATTAAACTTAATAAAAAAGTAATAATTTTATTTACCAAAAAAAAAAATAATAATAATAATTTTTGAGAATAAATTTTCTGATGTGACATTAAATCATGGCAGAGGATCTCAGATCTAGCTAGAAACAAACAATAAATTTGTATCCGGATAGTTCAGTTCAGATGATCCTCTCCCATGATCCATGTTCAGCTTTATCATACTTTCCAAACTCCCTAAATTTTAAATCATAAACCCCACAAATTGGTATCTAAAAGAAAATCACTCCAACACTGATCTCCAATAAGAAAGTCCCCAGCTTGTGTGGTCAATGATGTAAGCTCCTCATTCCCATCATTAATGTCTTTCATGAGCTTCCCATCATTATCACCAAAGCAATACATGTCATTCTCTGTGTTGCCACCTCCCTTGTCATCCATCACTGTTTCTACAAGAAAGTCCAATGAAGTAACCTTCTCATTCCAATTATAGTCTTTCAAGAGTTTCCCATTTTGGTCACCCAAGCAGCATATATCATTCTTTGCATTGCCTGCCTCATGGTCATGGTCCTTCACCGTTTCCCACCACTTATCTGAACAATTATTGCACTCTGATGAAGCTGCATGTGTTTCAAGAGTACATTGTTTGGCCTTACTCTCATCGACCTTAACAAATCTCCTTCTTGACAAAGTTAGAGGCTGAGGCTTTATCACTATGTTAAGTTTCACTGTTTCCTTTGGCTTTGCAATGTTGTCTTCCTTATGAGAGGTTACATTCCTTCGAATATAAGTATTCCAGTAGTTTTTCACATCGTTAGAAGTTCTTCCAGGAAGTCTTCCAGCAATCAGGGACCATCTACGTTCACAAACTATTCTTAATCAAACACTAGTCAAGTTGACCTTTACAATAATGACCATATTCATCAATAGATTTTTCAAATGCATTTCCCTTACATACATGTTCTTATTCGCTTACAATTAAACTCCCACTAGCGATAGCGATGGTGGATGAGACCAATTCATGTAAATAATTTTTTTGTTACATATTTGCAAAGAGGTTGTTTTCAAATTCAAACCTATGATCTTTTTAATAACAAAGGAGAAGTATTACCACGACTCTAGACCGAGCTTGTTAGATAAATACTCTTATCATACATAAATAATATAAAAATGTGAATATTGTGCTATATATAGAGTTGTGAATTGAAACTGTTATGGATATATATCATATCCTAACTATCCACTCAATAATATATTAAAGGATAGATACTCAACTATCCTAATAATATCAAACAGAAAAGATAAGATCATTATCTCAACAGAGAGGAAGCTGAATCCTACCACAACTGGGAAGTCTACAGAAACCTTAAAGGTAACCCCTATAAATAATAGGCTAAAAACTCCAGGTACACACTTTGAACCTATTTACGAATATTGTCTACATTATGCACACACCCACGTCTTGGCTATAAGCTTATTGCTTTGAGACATCGGCTATAACCCAAGTATACATTTATTTGTACAGTATCTCTAAACTTATACCATACAGTATAACAATACGATCTTTCCAAGACCGAACATAACCTTTTACTTGTGGAGACTTGGCGTCAACAACAATTGTTGTGCCAATGTTCCCTTCTCTTGTCACAAATAATATGAATACTCATACATAGTAACGTGTATGAACCCAACCTGTTTCCCAAAAGTTTATGCATTCTCATCATCAGATCAATTTCGTCCACACTGAATTCTCCTCTCTTGATATTTGGTTTTAGATAATTCAACCACCGAAGTCTACAGCTTTTACGGCATCTATTTAAGCCTGCATAAATATTCAAGAAAATTTGAGCTTCTCTTAAATAAGTATCTTCTTCGTAATCTTACAATTAATGTTCCGTCACTTTCATGAAAGCAATATTATTTACCTGTTCTTATAGGAACTAGCTGCCATTTTCCTTCTCCATATTGTTGCACACACGCCCTAAGAAGGTCATCTTCCTCTTTACTCCATGCTCCTTTTCTCACTAATAAGGATCCTTCCATTAACTACAATAAGATGCTTTGAACTGCAAACACACACGCACCTAGGGTGTGCAAAATAACCAAAAAAGTGGATCGAACCATGAACCGAACCGCTCCATAAAATAACCGGTTTTAAAAAACTAGTTCATGAACCGAACCGGTTTTTAAAGAACCGGTTCATGAACCGAACCGGTTTTTAAAACCGGTTTAAGAACCGAACCAGTTTTTAGAACCGGTTTAAGAACCGAACCGTTTCCGAACCGAACCGAACCATTTTCAAACCAAACCAAATTAATTTTTATAACTTTATATTTTAAATTTATAATATTTTTTCTTTTCAAAAGAGAGTCAACCCGAACCGGTTTCGAACCACTTCCAAACCGGTTCTGAACCGAACTGAACCACTTTCGAACCGAACCGAACCACTTCCGAACCGAACCACTTCCGAACCGAACCGAACCACTTTTGAACCGAACCATTTAAACCAATTCAGTTCGGTTTTTCAAAAAATCCAATTCGGTTCGACCCATGCACATCCCTACACGCACCTAAACCTGTAAACTAAGTGTCCTTCTATCTGTACCAAAAAAAAAATAAGTGTCCTTCTATCGTTTTCTTTACAATCTGCTCAGCTCTATCCCCATTCTACTCAACTATTTAAACACCTATGTATTCTAAATGACACTCAACCAGCAAACGTGCAACGCCTACTGTCCACAAAACCAAAAGACTTCGTATAAACGCCCGGTACCACAAATGTAGCATATACAATAAGAGGGTGTTTGGTAGGAGGTGAAACAAAATTTCCTAGAAAAATAAGGTGGGGAAAATTATTTATCTATGTTTGGTAGATGGTGAAGTAAAAATTTGGCTGGAAATTTTTTTTCCCCATCGTTTACCTTTGTATGTAAAATGGTTGGAGAAGACCATGAAACACGAGATTTTAAAATTCCTGACGTGTCGTGTCCGACACTTCCCGACACTCTAATACTTGTTGCAAAGACTCAAAAAAAAGGTTCAAATGTTATTTTGCGTTGCATTTTGAATTCCAACTATTAGATTCGTTGAATTACAATTACTATTTTATTGAGTTTAATATAAACATTTGGAATAACTTATGTTTCTTTCAAAAATTGATGGGTATTATAAGCTTTATTTTTTTGTTAAATTATTGAATATTAAATATAATATACACTACATAAATAAAAAATATTATATAATATTAAAACGTGTCCTAACGTGTAAAAATTTAATATTTTTTATAATTAACGTGTCGGAGTGTCGTGTCGTGTCGGTGTCGGTGCAACATAAGGAGAAGATTACCATTGAAGGGGTGAATTATGTTTTTCCTAAGTGGTGGAAAAATTAACACACAAATCAGTAAAATTAACTCTTCCAGAAAAATTTGGCCTACCAAACACCTTTTAATAACTTACCAGGATGAAAAAACATTTCTATCATATTCCCGGAAATTATTTTTTTCGATAAAAAAAAATTCTCCTATACCAAACGTCCCCTAAAGGGAAAAGTGTTTTTTTTCCATGATAGGAGATAAAATTAATTCTAACAATTCAAAACAACGTCATTTTGAGGCAACAAAATATAATTTTATCTCCACCAATAGAAGAACAGTTAATCCCAAATTGGAATTAACATTCCTCCTGCTACAACACAAAAAATTATTTCCTGCAACCCTAGATGTTTGGAAAATTAAATACAGTAAAAATTATACAAAAGTTATTTGGATGTATTTCTTTTTTTTTTTTTGAAGACAAAGGAAATTAAAGAAACAAACTACAAGACCCTGACCATTCTAGGCCAGGGAATACCCCTAAACTCACTCTCAAAAACAGCCACACACCCCTCAGGGGGGTGGTCAAAACAAACACTCTCCCAACCCAAAGAACACGCATAATTGGCAAGCCAGTTAGCTGTCTTGTTGTCTTCTCTATAAACATGGACCAAATCAACCTGCCAATTCAGGTATCTCAGTTGGATAATCCTGCTCACAAGGCCAGAAAGAGGGTGGTTATTCGAAACTCCCTCCCTGATCATCTCCATGGCAGTCTGAGAGTCACCTTCCAAGACAATTCTTCTAAAACCAAGATCCCAGGCCATTTGTAATCCCAACATAAGACCCCAAAGTTCAGCTTTAACCGAACTACAAACACCAAGGTTTCTAGCAAAACCTTTAATCCAGTGCCCAGCATCATCCCTAAGGACCCCACCACAACCACTCTGCAGCCTATCACCCTTAGAAGAGCCATCGGAATTCACTTTAATCCAACCCATGGGGGGAGGAGACCACTGAATCAGCTCTTCCCTCTTTGTTCTGTTTTGAAGACCAGCCTTGATGAACAAGGTTCTAGCCTCCATGTAGTTAGCCAAGTAGGTACCAGCAAGCCTAGCAGTAACACCCACACCAATAGCTTCACCTTAAAAAACAAGCTTGTTTCTCTCTTTCCAAATGGACTAGCACACAAGGCCAAAGAGAATATGGCCACCAGGCCCCTCCAGCAAACACTTGACAGGGTTCAAATTATCACAAACCCAAGAATGCAGGGGCAGGTTATTAAAAACAGCCCATTTAGAGGGTTTTATAAAAGAATCCCAAACCTTCTTCGACCAGTAGCAATCCCTTAATAAGTGGATACAGCTCTCAGGTTCAGCCAGGCATCTAGGACAGAGATTAGAGGTGGCCAAATGCCTTTGCGTTCTTCTCAGGTTAGTTAAAACATTTTCCCCGAAAATCATCCAAAGGAAAGTTTTCACTCTAGGGGGACCCTCCCAATCCCACACAGAATTCCAATGAATCTGGCTTCTCTCCTCATCATAATTGCAAAGCATGTTGAAAGCAGATTTTGTTGAAAATCCACCATCTTGGGATAAATCCCATATAATTCTGTCCTCTTCATCATTGGGGCTGGGAGGACAATAACCAGCAATGGTCCTCAAAGCTTCCTGGGTAATAAGGTGCCCAAATAGCTGCCAATGCCAATCACCATTGGGATCCACCATCTCAGCCACATCCATCTCCAGGATGTCAAGAGGGATCACCTCAGTGGAGTGCAAAACTAAAGGGCCAATAGACAGCCATTTATCCTTCCAGAAGGAGGTGCCAATCCCATTTCCCACCATCAAATTTTAGAAAAATTCTTAGGATTTGCTAAAAAGTAAAAACTTGGTTTTATCTTTTTATAAGTCTCGGTCAATCAAATTTCGATTTGTAACCACTGCAACAAAATCGATATTCAATTGAAGCTGATTTATTAAGACAGTTAGTTGAATAATCGCAGTGACTATTGCTTAAAGCTTCTCCATCTTTGAATTTCGAATCCTCGAGCGTCCATCCCCGCAAACCTTTTTGTTCCCCTTGCTTTGTTTTCTCTCTCATAGGGTTAGGGTTCTGTCATTTTCTCTCTCTCTAGAAGCTTCCCTTCCGGGTTTTGCATTGTCATTATATATTTGCATATTCATATTCGGCATTCTTTCTATTTCTGCTATTTTTTAAGTGAACCATGATGTGTATAACATGAATATTTTGAAAGTGTAGATATAATCGCCTCACGAGACTTGCAAGAAACTTAGTTTGCATCACACTTCACACAAAATCTGGGTGATCGGGACGGTGATCAAAGTGCCACGTTTAGATAAAAAAATTACCAGACTGCAACGCCAATAGTCAATTTTGCCAAAATGTCACGTGGCATAATTCACTATACAGTAGTGTAGTGAATTATATATGCAAGTGATTCGCTACAAGTGTAGCGAAATATGCCACGTCAGGATGCACAGAACCAAAAATGCCACAGGTCCAATTTTGAGAAATTCGCTACATAGGATAGTGAATTTCTTAAAATTGGACATGTGACATTTTTGGTTCTGACGTAGCATATTTTGCTACACAGTGTAATGAATTACTCGCATTCACAATTCGCTATATCACGTGTCATTTTGACAAAATTTACAATTGACGTGTGGTAATTTTTTTATACAAACGCGTGACAAATTGGTCACGTGATCAAATTCATGAATGTCATTTCAACAGTTTAACTTTTGTCTCCTTCCTTTCTTGTTTTCTTTCCCGACATTAGCTACGCCTACCAAATTTAGTAATATTTGGCTGTTAGCAATCAGAGAATTGCCACTTCAATAATAATTTTCAATTGTCAAAGTTGCATTTATTTCAATCACTATCATATACGGAGAAGCAGAGATCCTTATTGAAAATTAAATTTCGAACATGAAATCAGTCCTTATATATAATTTTTTTTTTTTTTGTAAATTTATATAGAAACTTTGATGTAAGAGGTAGAGTAAATACAAATATAAGAGTAAAAGAATAGTTTCTCACAATTATTATCCTTATATAAAACATTTATTATATGGGTTATTTTTTCTGCCGTTACTGCAGATAAATTATCTATAATAAGCCCAATACGATGTCACTTTGGGATGGAAATCATGGTATTTTTATAATTTTAATTTATTGCAGGATTATAATAGTTTTTATATTTATAATTTCTTATGATTTCAATAACAAAACGACGTCATTTTAAGAATAAATGTAAATAATTTATCTACATTAACTGTAGAAATATGTTTCCCTTATTATTATATATAGGTCAAGCGGCATAATAAATTTATAGCGGTATAAGGTTAAGATGTCTTCCACTCATACTTAGATGTCTTCTACTCTTACTTGAATGATTTATTTGTATCCGATAGTTTATAATATAATGTAAGTGGAATCAACAGTAAAATTGAGAAAGTAGCTTATAATACTGATATAAAAATAAGAAATCTTAAATTTATTTTATTATTGATCCACTTATATTCATTTAAATTATTTTTTAAATGCAAAATAAAAGAACAAATATTTGCCGAATTTCTTTAAAAGAATGTATAGTTGGAATTAAAAAAAAAAACTAATTCTTTTGACTAATAAGTATATCTCTATAAATATGGTCAAATTAATTTTCTTTTTATTATGTTTTGTTTACTTTCACTTCCTTTGATTATAACGTGTATAACTTAACTCCCGTGACCATTTCTAACTGTATCACTTAACCCCAAATGCAAAAATGCTCTTATTAAGTATCAAAAGTACTATTTTAAAATGACTATTTTCAATAATCACAGGTTTTTTTTTTTTTTTTTTGGTAAACAATAATCACAGCTATTTCATGTTCGAATTAGTATTCAAAAACTGTTTTTTTTTGGTGAAAAAAAAAACTGCTTTTAAGTATAAAGAAATATTTTGCCTTTTCTCAAAAGCCTGGAATCTTGACTTCAAAAAAAAATATTTTAGATTATTTTATAACTTTTGATTTTTTAAAAAGTTGCATCCGAACAAACAAAGTTCTTTGGGAAAAGAAAAACCATCCCGGACAGATCCAAAAAAATATATTTAAAAATTCTAATTTTATTATTATTAGATTTCATTAAATTCATACTTTTTGCATTTTCATTTTTCATTAAAAGAGTAAATTACTAATCTAATTCACTATTCAATTAATTGGACAATTTTAAGTCATAAGTTTATAAAACTTATTGCATACTCCTTAATTAAACTTTTCTTATAATATTTTTAAGACTTTTCTTATAATATTAATCCCCTATAAAACTTTTCTTATAATATTTTTAATATTGCATACTCCTTAATTAAGGAGTATGCAATATTAAAAATATTATAAGAATAAAACTTGTGCAACAACAATATCATCAAATAGGGGATTAATTTACTTTAGAGTAAGTCGTATACATTTAAACTATTCAATAAATAAATTTCTTCTAAACTGTTTTGATTCCAAAATACTAAGAAAATAAACTTAAAAAAAAAAAACGAAATAGAGAGAGTATGATGGACGTAAGAAAATAAACAAGTTTACCGTTATTATTTGTACAAGTGATAAGTTAATTCTTCTCTTTGATTAAAGAATTTGATATAGCTGCTATTTTTAAAACAAAATAAACACCCGAATATAGTAAGGATCTGTGAGAAAATGTTGTCCCTATCTTTTTTTTTGGTAAGCAATGTTGTCCCTGTCTTTTCTCTCAGACAATGATGTCAGTGCCTTTATTTCTCAACACAGCAATCGAGTGGCTCTTGGAAGAGGTGAGAAAGCTAGCAGTCTAGGACGCAATGGATATAGGAGATCGGGGTCACCAAATTTGGTATTTTCTTTTAGGGGATTATATCTTTTATGTTACAGGAACCAATTATGCTGTCATTTTAAGAAAAAGATTATGTATATATAATATTAAAAAAAGTAACGATGCACTTTATTCAATAAATTGATTGTCTTTTTGTTAATATGATAAGATATTTGGTTCCTATAACATAATAGATGCATTTCCCTTTTTTTTATTAAATAAGAAAACATTTTAGGACTGAAAAAAATATAAAAAAGATATGGGTAAAAAAAAAAATTCCCTACAATTATCCCGGTACATTGAAGTTTTTCTCAAGAAGAACTGAATAAGATAACACCTTTCGACCTAAAACTCTATTATCGGAAAACAATCTTCAATCATGTAGCAATACAACAACTTCATTAATAGAGATTTTTTTTTTTTTTAGTATCCTACTTGGGGAATAATCCCAAAGCAATCTAGGAAGAAGAAATACAACGAGGTATGACAAGTCAGATATAAAGCATATAATATAGACATACAACATAAACATAGCATCATCATATCATCCTTGTGTAATCTTAAGGTCAAAGCCATAGATGGTTACACCTGTGTAACTTCTAGGGTCAAGCCATAGACAGTCAACACAATCTCTGTATGATACAGCTCCTAGAGTCAAGTCATAGGCAGCCTACATACCATGATCACTGGCCAGGATCCTCATAACATATATCATTAGTGCATCATCATAACATCTATATGAATGTGAATGAATGCACATATACATCATACCATATTCTTTCATACAATACAACCATAATGCCCACTATCATGGTGGGGCTGATGCTCACCGGCAAGTATACCGATCGCACAAATAATATAATAATAAGAAAAGTTCGTCTCCACAGGGATTGAGATCGAATATCAAATAAACGTGCTCTTTAAGAATGGAAGAGTTAAAAAAGGTTGTGATAAATATTGTCAATTCGATGAAAATAAAGACTTATTTTTTAGTCATACTCAAGGTCAGTTGATACAAGATATTAAAACAATTAAATAATAGAAATCCAAGAGGTTTAGTCAGAGAGTTCCAAAGACAGCGATTTAACAACTTCATAGTTTCGCCATTTCAAAAAGAAGTTTGCTCATATTCAAAGACATCGATGAAAATGTGTACATAATCTTAACAACTTGGAATCCCATAGACCCGAGATACAAGTTGATGAAGAAGAATTGGTTGAAAAGAAGTTACAGACTCAAAGACTTTAACGAGAGGAGAATTAATGGTGTGCAGAGAAGATAAGGGTGTTTTTGTATGCTAAGAGCTCGTTGAGCAGAAGTTGGTTATGCCAACACTGCAGCTAAAGATTCCTAGACTTCAAAACTATTTTTTCTCTTTGTTTTATCTTTTATTTATAGGCAGGGTGAGATGATGACAATCTTGTGATTAACTAGAGTCGTTCCCAGCACCATTGGATCAAGGTTGCCTCCTTCTAGCTTTGTCAGACGATGGGCATTGATTTCCCAAGATGGGGACAAGATTGATCTTTCCTTTAGCACTGATGCTCGAGGACGATCTTCTGACCCTTGGTGCAGCAGCTTGGTCACCTGCTCTGCTCTCTGTCTCGCTGTCCTTAGGCTGTTTTGTTATGCGCATTGCAATGTCCTTTGTCTGCTTCATAGCGCGCTGCAATGTCATTTTTACTTTTCAGAGTTGATTGCAAAAGGTAAAAGCAACCGTTAGTGGGATAAGAAAAGGACAACTCGCTCTTATCCTGTTTTACCATTTTCTTCCTCTATTTTACTCATTGTAGGTCGTTCCCTCTAGCGATTCAACACTTAAGGGGCGTTTGGTAGAGTTGAATTTTTTTACTAGGGAAATACAATTACTAGGTATATGGTGGGAAAGTGAATATGGTAGGAAAGTTAAAAAAAAGTTGTTTGGTAATCCAAAATTTTACTGGAAAAATTGGGTTAAATTTGTTGAGTCTATGTTTGGTTAGAAGTAAAATATCGATGGGTAAATGGGTTAAAATTACAAAAGTTGACATTTTAATTTTTGAATCTGAAACTAAAAAATAACCCTCGACCTAATATGAGACAGTCTATCATTGTGGTCAATGTCTTTCTCTGTGTCTCTGTTATGAAAGGGGATGGATGAGCACAAAAATGCTCAATTATTAAAGGGTTCACACTCAGAGCCACATCAGACTTGGCAACTTTGTACTCTCTTTTATCCATGGAGTATCATTATTTGGATTTATTTTTGCAGTCTCCAATCCTTCTAAATTCGAGTACTTTATGACCATTGTCTCAAAGGTCTGCATTCAAATTGTAGTTCAGTTTTTTTTTTTTTTTTTTGTCATTTTCCATGCAGGTGTTACCTGTTCTTTGAGTATACGAGAGATATGTTTTATATATATACTGCACCGGAAGGTAAAGATATTGTATGTTGAGAAAATTAAAGGGTTTATCATCTATCATTTAACATGATCAGAAAAACTTTCCTACACTCACAACATTTTGTGGGGCCCGCAGCAAAAAAAAAATTCTCTGACACGCAAAACGAATCTCTATGACATTACACAGTCACTTTTCCTATAACATAACTCTTATAAAACCCGAAAATAAATCATGGGTTGTGTGCATGGATACATAATTAAGAAGTGCAAGTATGGAAATACAAGGTAGTTTCTAGGAAATTGATTTGTTACTGATTTATTTTCTCGAAATCGTATTGTAGCCTGTGTCCCTCTTCGATAGCTGTCACTGCTGATTTCTTTACTTGTGAATACTTTTTGAATGCTTTCCCAATAAAGGAGATAATACCACATGTGTGGTTAAATTGCACAGTAAAAAGGATGACAATTTTCACACAAATTAAAATGGTTGGGTAAAGAAGATGACTAGTTGAATTTTTGGGACACCTCTATCAAACATGGTAAAGCTGAAAATCTATTCTCATTTACATGGGTAATTAGGACAAAAACTCCTACCAAACAACCCCTTACTGCATTTATACTAATATTTAAACTAAACTAATTAAAAAGGGGCAGAACGACTGGTATTCCGCACTAAAAAACAAAGCATATGGGAACGAATTATTGTCTCCTCAAATACCAAAACTTAACTATTGTTCGTCCCCGACCAAGTCAATACTGAAATCATTAATATGTTTTGAAGCATATCAACAATCACAAATCAGATTAGTTATAATCGTTAGATTTACGGAAATTAACGATTAACATATGGTATCATAGTTTTTAGTTTGACACCGATAACAAAAAGATCCTACCATATATATATATATATATATATATATATATATATATATATAGGGGTAAACATTTCTACAGCCACTTTAGATAAGCTTATCCAAAAACTACGTCATTTTAATTAGTGAAGGGTGTTTCTGTAATTTCAGGTAATGAAGGGTATTTCAGTAAAATATATATGACAAAAAATAAATAGAATTACGAAAACACTCTTCATTAATTCACCTAAAATTACAAAAACACATTTCATTAATCAAAATGACGTAGTTTTTGGGTAGCTGTAGATAAGCTTATCTAAAGTAGCGGTATAAATGTTTTTTCCATATATATATATATATATAATATATATATATATATATATATATATATATATATATATATATATATATATATATATATATATATAGTTAGGGGGTATTACAAATAGAGTAAGGATATTCTAACTACCAAAAACTCTTACTACTAACTTATTACCTATCACATCACCATTGGATCAAAGAGAAAGAATGTTAAAAAGTTTTTGAAGAGAGAGAAAATGTTAATCTAATGGTGATTTGATAGGTAGTAAGTTGGTAGTGGAAAATTTTGGTAGTTAGAATATCCCTCCTCTTACAAATAAGGAAGACTTAATTGTATATATATAATTCACTTTTCCTTTTGGCTCCCTCATAATTTTTGTATGGTCGGTAACGGCACAAGTACGTGCATCCAACTTTCCCTTAAATTTGAGTGTCCGTTATTATATGATCATGCAAATCATGCATGCTATAGAATTCATCGCCGTGGTACGACAACATGCACTTTGAATTGCATAACTTGCAACAATAATTAATAAACAAATAGTTTTACTAATCAATATTACATATACTATTCTTTAATTCACAACCTCCATGCTCCCAATCAACATGACCTCTATTTATTAATAATAACAACATTTGATTTTGCTATTTTTGAGCAAGCAATTTGTATAACACGGTCTAAGTGAATATGTGAAACGAAAGCCAATTATATCAGCTAGATGAAGTGGAGATTATGGCAAGCTTACTTCTTCCATGCCACCTCTGGTTTGGCACAAGTGCTACACGAGGAAGCCTAATAAAGAAGCACAAGTTGCATAATCATTGTTGTGCAAAGGCATCATCTAGCTCATGGAATTTCGGGCGTAAGAATAATACTTTCTCCTTCAATTACAGAAGCAGTAGTCCTGGTGTTCCCCTTCATGAGTTGCCTGGGGTATATATATATATATATATGAATATTTATGTTACATGTATATCTAACCTTCTTCCTTGCATCAGTTGCATGTTCTTTGTGCTTGTGTTGTGTGCTTAAGGTTGATCTTAATTGGTTTTGCAGGCTCCATTTGATCAATATATGGAAGACGTTGGAAGAGTAATCCAAGCTATATTTCCAGAAAAATCAACAAACCAGCAGCTCAACAAGGTACTACCATTTGTAGATTGATGGTGCTTAAGTTCATATTTCTTGTTCAAATGATAATTTTTTTAATTCAGAGACAGAGAAACTCAATTTTTAGATTATCATATATCTAAAAATGTTTCTGTTAATTATGTATACAGGAAGAGTGGAGAGTTAAGATGACTCCGATAAAAGCCTTGTTCTTAACATGTCAACCAATTATATACATTACAGCTAGATGCTTATCTGAAGGGGAGGATTACCCCCGTGAGATTCCTGGGCATATCATCAAACTTATAGAGGTTCAGACTGTAAGTACTTTATTAAATTTTAGGTAACATATATTTTTAATTTGGTCATGCTCAAACCGCTTGTTCTGAACCCATATAACTAAAAGTAAATTCTTTGTGTAAATAAAGAGTTAAACCAATACCCACTTATGAACCCTAGCCTCTCTTGATGTTGATTTCATTATACACACATCACCTCTTTTTCTTTCCTATTATATTACATGGGAAAATTATTTGTGCTTTAAAGGAATGTAAATTGTTTTTTTTTTAATTTTTTTAGTCTATGTACTCCCTGTAATACATAGTTATAACCAAGTGTTATTTAAACCGGACCGACCCGGCCGGATCGACCCAGGAACCAGTAAACCAGTCATATAACCGGTTCAGATGAAGCAATAGACCGGCCATGCATTAGAACCGGTGTGACCCAATCCGACCCTACCAGTTTTCAAGAAAACCGGTGATTCGACCCGGTTCCAAAAAAAAAATTCAAATTATTATTTTTTTTAAAATAAAATCATAATGGATATATTTGAATATTTTTTTGCTTATTGACTTACATAAGTTATGCACCTACAACACTAATATTATCTCAATTATGCACTATCTAGAAATTTCTTGATTTGATTTATAGTTAGAGATGTTATTTTCTGAACTTAAAGCCCTGCATCACGATCATTATATTTTTGTTTGATTCATTATTGGATAATAATATGTGATTTATTATTTTTATATTAAAATATTTGAAACTTTTTATTATTTTTTTTTTAGATATTTGAGTATGTTTATAATTTTTAATATAAAATATGAAGTTACATATAATTACCGGGTCATGTGGTTGAACCAGTAATCCAGTACCTCAACCGAGTCAATGACCGGGCCGGTTTTAATTAATATTGGTGATAACATCAAAAGTTACTTTTTTGTTTCTCTCTCCTCAGTAGCTGACGTGGAAAGTGAAAAAAATAATAATAATTTTTCATGTTATAATTATGTATTAGCGGAATACATAGAGTAAAACACTAAAAAAAAACTCAACTTACATCATTTAAAAAAACACACACTAAATCCATATTATATTGTTTGTGCACAGTGATCTGATCTGTGACCACCAGCAATTGTCTCCTCCATAAACACAATTAGTTCACTTAACAGCATTAATCACGATTCTCTTGGATGAAACACGGCTAAAAGCACTTATATTTTGTAGACAAGGTGGGAGCTTCAAGGTCTGCATTCTGATTACATACCGTTAGATTTCAACATTAATGCTAGCGGAGCTTTATACCTGGAAAGGAAGGGAAGGCATAGCAGGATGAAGAATCAGATAGATATTAGTTTAAGCCTTGCTTTTCCTCCATTACTCGCATGGGTTCCTGAACATGTCATGCAAAAGTTTGTGCACTCGGTTAGAATTTCTCTAGTCACATTAAGCCTTTATGTGGTACTGTGTTTAGTGCATGTGCAACGGTAATAAAATATAATATAATGGTAATATAACGGTAATGGAATATAACGGTAATGGAATATAATAGTAATGGAACGATAATGGAATATAATGGTAATCAGTATATCTCAATAATTAGTACTTATTACCATTATATTCCATTACCGTTCCATTACTATTATATTCCATTACCGTTCTATTACCCGTTACATTACCGTTATATTATATTTCATTGCCGTGGCTGCACTTCAATTTTGATTAGACTAATCTGTGAAGAGATTTTGATTAATTGATTAACAGGTTCTCAGAAATTATGTGGAGGATATCAATAATGGATTTGCTGTCAGATTATTGGCAGATTATAACTCGTTCAAGAGGGACAAGCCCAAAAATTCGGTGTGATTAGATGCAGCTTCACTAATCATCAAATTTCATAGGAGCAAGAGTTATGCTGATACAAATAAAGTCTATTTCAAGGTTCCATACTATTAGATAAAAAGGCTTCAGAACCTACTGTACACAAACTTCTTTTTAAGATTCGATTTTTATTTTTGGTAATGCTAGAATCACTAGGGAACGGGCAAAGACCAATTGTTTACCTCTTAAGAATTCGAAGCTAGAATCAAACGACTATATGTAGCATTAAAATAATATAACGAGATTAACGGAAGCAACCATTGTTGTCGAAACCAAGGAAATACGGACACTTCAAAAAAATAGAGAGTCTTGTCCGACACGCTCAGACACGGCGACATGCTCCGACACGCTCCGACACGGTATCGGACACGCGGTTAACTTTTTCCGACACGTTGACCATTCCGACATGCGAATTTGACCGAGTCCGACACGCTCCGACACAGTCAAATGGCATTTTCGTAATTATTTTAAATTTTTTTAAAAAAATTATTTTTAAAAAAATTAAAATATATTAATAAAGCTTCTACATGATCATATCAATTTTCTTCCTTTTTTTCCTTTAAGTAAATAATAAATCATCTCAGCACCATCGTTGCCATTCATGTTACGCTCTTACCATGTCTCCTCCTCCCTGATCTCTCTCTAATCTGATCTGATCTCTCTCTCATCCCAATTCTTGTTTTTTTTATTAAAGCTTCCACCTTTTATAATGTTTGATTGTGTTCTTGATGTTCTTATTTGACAGTGTATTCTTTTAGTTTATATTTTTGCCTTTTGTGAAGAACGCTGCTACAATTTTTGGTATTGGGTGTCGGTGGATTTTTTTTCAATTGGTTACATCATATTTTTTTTTCTCCCTTTATGTAACACCTTGGATTCCGACTTTAAATCAATTTTTCTTATGTGGTTCTGGATTGAAAAGGAAAGTTGAAAGATAATATTTTGATGGGTATTATTAATTTTTTTATTTTTTATTAAATTATTGAATATTAAATGAAATATACACTATATAATTTAAAAATATTATTTAATATTGAAACGTGTAAACGTGTTGAAATCCACAATTTTTTAATATTGACATGTCGGAGTGTCGTGTCGTATCGTATCACGTGTCACGTGTCGTGTCGGTGCTACATAGGTCAAAACGTAGTGTCAACTCGTAGAAACGGACGAATTTACATTTTTTAAGGCAAAAAAGTGCCGAAATGGTAGTAAACTCGTAAAATGAGCTGACTAGGTTGAAATGACGAGTCAACTCGGTTGACTCGACGACTCAGTACTAAAAAATAAAAAATAATAAAAAAGAGAGAGGAAAAGTGTAAGAACCCGCACCGTTAATTAAGGTAATTAGTGGATTAATTATGATAATTAGGAAATGATTCCATAAGTGACCTTAATAATTATTATTGGGCTCGAATAATTACACTGAGTGAGTAAAATGCTGAAAGTCGCTTTTCGGAAGAAAAGCGCAGATACCGGTTCTGCTACCCAAAAGCGTACCGGAAAAGTATCCCGGAAAATTATAACTAATGCATGATAATTACTAGAATATTATGTAGGACTTGTAAAACAAGTTTCAAGTCAAAATAATGTAATCTGATGCCAGAACTGATACTGGCTATGGAAAAGCGCGTACCGGAAAGGTGCTCCGAAAAATAAAATAAAAATATGACAAATCTTAGAAAAATGTGTAGGTCTAGATTCCAAAGTTTGGGATCAAAATCTTTTGCGTTGTTATTAAGGCTAATACTGCGCGTTGTGGCTTACATGCCTATATATGCATTAGTTGGCACATGATCCTAGGTTAAAATTGAAAACCTACGTGCCTCCATTTCTGAGAAAACCCTCCAGCCACCTCTTTTCACCTTCTCCTCCATTGTGTGAGCCAAGGAGCCTCCTTTCTCCTTGGTTTCTCCTCCATACACCTTGTGCTTGTGAGAGCTTGCTTGGTGAGGGTGAGAGTTGGCCTTGGGACTACATTGTTGTCCCATTTCTGAGTTGAGGGAGTAGTGGAGTATAGGTGTGAGGCTGAGTTCTTTTGTGAGAGGAGTGGAAGTCATGATCATGGCATTTTAAGGTCCAAGAAGCAATCTTTGGTGCCAAGAACCAACCTTTGGTGTGCCATTTTCATGCACAGTGTTGTGCTGGACTTAGGAGCTGCATTGGGAGCTCCAAGAGCCATTGTTGCTCTGTTTTAAGCTTTGGTAAGTGCATCAACCTTTGAACTTGTGTTTAGATGCTTAAAAATAGAACCTTGATGCATGTATTGAGCTAAGTTAATAACTTAAGGGTGAGGTAGGTTAAACACACCTAGAAATGCATGTTTAAGTGCCTTTAATCGGTTAAAAAGTTGAACCTATGGATTTGGATATTCACGAAATGCAGAAACTGCATTCTGTCGTGAGATATCCGGATATTGTCGAGCAGATATCCGGATATCAGTATCCGGATATGGTATCCGGATATCAGTATCCGGATATGGTATCCGGATATGGGGACAGCAACAAACCTGTTTCGGTAAAAATTCGATATCTTGAGCTACAGAGCTCCAAATCGAGTGCCGTTTGGACCTATTTGTAGCTAACACATAAGGCTATAACCCTGTAAAATTTAGTAGCCATTGGATAAGTGGTTTGATCTCAGTATTAGTTTAAAGTCGCGTCTTGGTTGCTGGAAATTCAATTGGCAGCAGTCACTTTGCGAAAATCATAACCGGAGTTATACAACTCCGATTGAGACATAAGATATGTCATTGGAAATCTTGTGAGGTCTAGTTTAACATATTAAAATCTCAGAATTTTTGGTAAAGAATTACAACTGAAGTTTTAATAAAATGGAACTTTGGGAGTGATATCTCGCGAAATGCAGAAACTGCATTCTGTCACGAGATATCCGGATATGATATCCGGATATTGGTATCCGGATATGGGCTTGGAGATATCCGGATATGGATATCCGGATATGCGGATATGGATATTCGGATATGCCCCCGACATATATCCGGATATTCTGGGTTTTCGAAGAACAGTGAGGTACTGTTCATACACATCGGAGTTATGGGTTTGTGGACCCTAATTTGATGGAGTTGAACTTCTGTAAATACTTAATTAAGTCAGAATCAAGGGACTAAGGGCTTGTGGCTTGGTGGGAAGCCTTAAGACGTAAAACATAACAAAGAAACATAGTCTTTATGTTTATGCGTACGAGCTATGTTATTGATATGATCGCTGGTCTAAATCAGATTGTGATTTCTGCTGTGTTGGACCTTGAGCGGTGAGGACTCTTGGCTTGGATTGATTGCTTGCAAGGTAAGCTTTCGTGTCCTCGGTTTAGCCATTTTGTGGTTCCACCATGTCCCATGGGGATGTGGTTTATGCATGCTGTGTTACATGCTTTGATGTTTTGGAAATGTTGTTGAGCTATTATATGCAATGTGCTTTTATGATATGTATGTAGTGTCCACCTATACGGTAAGCCTGAGTATGTGGTACATACAAGATGGTGAGGCTGTGGGTGAGGTGCAAGCGGTGTTCCTTGTACTCATGTAGGTATAGACGTATTCCTGCATTTCTCTGGCCAATAGATTTGATAAACACACATGGCATGATTATCTGCTGCATCGCATAGTTTTGGAACTTATATTGTAAATACTGTTTTTGAACTTATATTACACATGTAAGTGAGCTTGAGGTGGAAGATCCTTGAGGACCCCTTGTCTTACTGAGATTTCTTGTTTAGAGATCTCACCCCACGTTTGGGGACGCTTATTTCAGGATCAGGTAATGTTGAGGGCTCAGGTGGTAGGAGGCCAGAGCTAAGTTGATATTTATGATATGCTGACATGCTGGATGTTGACTGTTGTTTATGTTTTCCCGCTTTGATTATGATATTATGCTGAGACTGTTGTTGGGCATTGTGCCTTATTTGGTGAGCATGGGGTTTGTCCATGCCACATGGTTTTGTTATTGTCTTTTATTTGAAGTTGTAATTAAAGTATCAGGATTTTGACTCAGGCTATGTGTTGTAGTCCTGTGGCTTTAGATACTCACTTATTATTTATATACGAGGTATTTCAGTTAGTTGTCTTGCAATTTACATACAGGCAGTATTTTTATGAAATTGATTAAGTAATCAAGTTGGCTAAGGTTAATGACGTCATAATTGAATTAAAGAAAAAGTTATTCCGCATTTTAATTAAGCGTGGCTTAATACGATAGTATGTTAACAATCCGGGTTAACACGGGCTGTTACAAAAAGGCTAGTCTCCATCTCTTTGGGTTATTATTTACAATAGTTCCCCCATATCTGAAACCCATGACAACCACGACCCTGAGCCGCCAATAGAGTTTTTGCTCAGTCATCAACCACTGCTGAAACCATAGTTGGCGGTGCCCCTTTACAAGCAGCGATCGTGGTCGCCGGATCTATATCGCTACGAGGCGTGGCTCCGTGTTAATTAGAGAATATAATATAAAGTATTAAAAAGATCATCACCTATCACCTTAAGGTTTTGGGTTGAAATGGTTCTTTAACATGGTATCAGAGCTTAAGTAACCATAAGGTTGCGAGTTCGATCCTCACCGCCCCAACTTTCAGGTGGAATTAAGAAAAACACAAGGCAGACAAAAAAATGGGCTTGTGTAGCACAAGGCAGACCAAAAATGGGCTTGTGCCATATCCACGCTTCAAGCCCAAATGGTTCTTGCGTGACGGGGTATGTTAAAGAATAAAATATAAAGTATTAAAAAGATCATCACCTATCACCTTAAGTTTTTGGGTTGAAACGATTCTGTAACACTCCGCCGCTAAGGGAACTAGAAGAATCGTCGCAACAAGAGTGAGGACTTTGCAAATCTATGCTTCTAAAGAATGCCCATTTTCAACCTTTCGTTCCATCTACGTACCATTCCTTTATTTAAATATTGTTTTTTTTATCCACGATGGCATCTACTGACTTAAGGTAGAAAGTTAGTGCCTATTTGGATCCTCTCTTTTTTTTAAGCTAGAAGCTACTTATAAGCATAAGCTACGCCAAACAGGTTTTGGGAAAAGGTCTTATAACGAAAATCTTTTTTTTTTTATAATGAAGAAAAAAACTGAAAGCTAGAAGCTCCTAGGAGGAGCTTTTTTTTAAGCTTTTATCTTTTTTTTCTTGAATTGTGTGTTTTTTTTTTAAATAAAGAGTTATAAAGATAGAGAGAGAGAGATAATTTTCTTAAAATATGTGCTTTTAAGCTAAAAAATTTATGTGATTACCAAACATCTTTTAGCTTTTTTTTTTTTAATTTTAACTTATAAATAGCTTCTAGCTAAAAAAAAAAAAAGAATCCAAACAGGCTCTTCGATATATCCCATGTCCTAACTCTTATTTTATTATTTGTTTTGCTGCTTTGTTAAACCATCTTAGTAGGTTCCAACCTTTTTTTGTCCATCTACATACTATTTTCTTTATTTTATTATTATTCCTTGGTTAACATGATGTCACCTTTTGATTCAAATTATATATTCCACCCACTTTATATTTTATTATTTAGTTCTCTTCTTAGTTTTGTTTCAGTATTATAACTTATATTAGGGAAATTATTCTCTCATATAATATGAGAGAGTTATCTTATATTATAGATGCACGACAAACGTGTCTTTTATTTATTTATTTTTTATTTTTTAACACATGGTAGAACCCACCATGTGTTGGGTCTATTACATGAAGGGAGTATCTCCTACAACATGAGATTAGATACTTCATTTATATTAAGTGATTATATATAGTGTGATTTATTTCTATTCAATTGTGATTTATGTTTTATATTCCACATTTTTATTATATATTTGATTAATATATTCTAATCATTATTCATGGATAATTTTGTTAACTAACTTGTTTGGACTTCCCCATTTTAATATCTTTAACTCTTATGTTTTATCAAATGAGCAACCTTTCATTGTCTCATAAAACACTCTAATGGATACTGCTAATTATATGTAATAGATTTTATCTTCTATAGCATGTGGGTCCAAAACAAATATTTTATTCGGATTACAGAACAACTTAATTGTGAAAATAAATTTAACTTTAAGAAAGAAAAAGATGTGTAAATAGAAACTCGTTACTTTTTTATACGAAATCAAAGCCCAAGATGAAAAGGCCCTGGGGAAGTATTGCCCACTCTCCTGATGCAATTTACTTGGTCATGTATTGGGAGTATCTGCCCAATTTCGTTCTCTAGTGCGCCAATGAGCCCATTTCTTCACCTAAAAGATTGAAAGGAGGAAAAAGGACCAAGCAAGGCTTGTTCATTACTTTTTTTTTTCTAGTAAAAAACATGTTGATTACTTTTTGGATTCCTCGTTTCTGCTGTTGCTATGGATGAGAAAAGTTGTAACAAATATATTTACACCAGGATACGGAGCTGGATCCTGAAATAATTTTTTTTTTTCAGGATATAGATCCGGATCCTGGTAGAAATAAATGTTGCTGTAAATTTTCTAATATGCAGCAACAACAGAGCTATTAAAGTCTTACTTTTAAGGGTTTTATATTTCTCATTCAACATGTGAATTGAATTCTCATGTTGTAGAAACAAAAAACATGTGGAACCCGTATGTTAGAAAAAATTATGTGTAGGACCCATGTTGTCACGGAAATCGAATGGTGTGTAGGAAAATTCAAATTCTCATGTTAAATGAGAATTATAAAACCCTACTTTTAATGAATCTTAATAATACAATTATAAATTTTTATAGGAGATAAGTCCTTGACTGACTAGCCCATATAGATTTTCCTTGTCAAAATCCAATTTGTTTTAGAGTGTTTTATGAGTCAATGAGAGGTTGCTCATTTAGTAAAACGTAAGAGTTATAGATATTAAAATGGGCAAGCCCAACATGTTAGTTAACAAAATTGAAGCCCAAAACAAAATAAAACAAATGGTCCATGTTGGTGTAGCCTGATTTGGCTCAGCCCGCAATGAGTGATGCTGACTCACTAGTCTAAAATTGTCATAATGAATTTTATGATTATTTTTTTTAAAAATTTTATGTAAATATCATTTTAAAACAAAATATATTTTAAGTAATAAATAATTTTATATCTTTTAATACAAATCAATTAAATAAGTTATATGAAATCAATATTTTTATACTTCAAATGTATAAAAATATGCAACCAGAGTAACACACAAAATTTAGCATATAGAGGCCTTTTGACCTTCATAATGTAATATTTATAATATTTGACCTAAATGATTTCTTGGTCAAATTATTCACCAAAACAATGCATAACAACGCGGTTGGTTGATGAACGTATCAGGACATGACACAGTTGGTACCACGTCCTGTACAAGGCTGTTTGGATATCAATCAACGGCATGGAACGCGTTAGCAAAGTAATCACGTTCAATGCAAAGGACATGGCACTCAAACAATCACGTCCCAGCTAGTCACTTCACGGCATGGAACGAGTTACCATAACAGCCGTATTTGTAGGGCCTGTATTTATAGGGCTTCTCTAGGATAATGAAATTATGAAAATGAGAAAAATATTTATCCTTTTAAATGACACAACTTATATCCTTTCACTCTCACAAAGAGGTGGGACTTACACCTTTATTTTTTTCTCTCTCTCCTCCTTTATCTATCTTTTTCTCTCTCTTAAAATGACACAACTTTATATCCTTTAAAATGACACACATTTTACCCTATGAAAATACCCATCCTCTATTTGAAAAGTATGACAATTTCTTTTATGTTAATTCTCCACTTCTCGAGTTATCTTTGAGCGAATATTGTCCAAAGAATAATATAAGGGATAGGATATTGTGACAACCAAATAATGTTACTATCAATGTTACTACCATATCTTAACCATTGATTTCCGTCAATCAACGGTTATCATTCATTGCGAATTAATAATTAATTAACGAGTTTGATTTGAAAAATGATGACCATTGATTGACGGAAATCAACGGTTAAGATGTGGTAATAACATTATTTGGTTGTCACAATATCTTATCCCATAATATAATAGAAAATAATACAAGTATCTTTAATATTATAATAAATAATTAATAGATGTAGGATATTTTTACTACCAATCCGCTATCACTTTTACTACCAATCCTACATCTATTATTAGTGGATAATAAAAGTGATAGTGGATTGGTAGTAAAAAATATCCTACATCTATTAATTATTTAATATAATATTAGATACTTTTATTATTTTTTATTATATTATTCTTTAGACAATATTCGCTCAATGATAACTCGAGAAGTGGAGAATTAACAGAAAAGAAATTGTCATATTTTTCAAATAGAGGACGAGTATTTTCATAATTTCATTACCCTAGAGAAGCCCTATAAATACAGGTCCTACAAATACAGCTGTTATGGTAACTCGTTCCAGGTGGTGAAGTGACTAGCGGGACGTGATTGTTTGAGTGCCATGTCCTTTGCATTAAACGTGATTACTTTTCTAATGCGTTCCATGCCGTTGATTGACATCCAAATAGCCTTGTACAGGACGCGGTACCAACTGTGTCATGTCCTGATACGTTCACCAACTAACCGCATCGGTATGCATTGTTTTGGTGAATAATTTGAGCAAGAAATTATTCAGGTCAAATATTATAAATATTACATTATGAAGGTCAAAAGGCCTAGCTGCAATCCAGCCGCAGCAGTAAGGTTTGAGCTATTATGTACAAATTCCAAAATTTATTTCTGCAAATTTGGGCATCCAATGGCATATAGTGGCCAGCACCAACACTTCAAAAATTCTGACGTGTCCGATACTTCCCGACACTCTCGGACACTCCAACACTCCCCGATACTCCAACACGCGTTATAGAAATTTTAAAAAATGTTTAAAGGTTGCATTGTGTTGAGTTTTTTATTCCAACTATTAGATTCGTTGGATTACAATTACTATTTTATTGAATTTAATATAAGTATTTGGGATATCTTATGTTTCTTTACAAAATTTATGAATATTATAAGTTTAGATTCATTTTTTTAAATTATTGAGTATTAAATATAATATACACTACATAAATTAAAAATATTATTTAATATCAAAACGTGTCCTAACGTGTTGAAATCTAACATTTTTTAGAATTAACGAGTCAGAGTGTCGTGTCGTATCGTGTCACGTATCCTGTGTCGGTATCAGTGCTACATAGGTGGCCACATAGCCTCAAAAGAGTCCAAAACTGAGTTTGAGAGCATGAAGATATGTATCCAATAGCTTCCTGCTGAACTAATACTTGAAGGTGGATAAAATTACAAGGAAACATTCGTTTCCTTAAGCCAAATTTGCCAACAATAGTAAACTTCGTAGACATGTATGGGGGACTAAAAGAAGCAAAGACATGGAAATTAAAGTCAATGTTGCCATGCAAAAATCAGACTAAGGATTGAGTTCTGAATATTTAGAATAGGCATCCAATAAAACAATGGTCATGGAGCCTCATACAAATGCATACTTTCCTGACAGATGAAATTTTTTAAAGTGAAAACACTCGTGTCAGATAAATCATTAAGATTTTCCCTTTAAGCCATATATGCTAAAGATAAATTACATGGCACTATGGCAGACATGTAAGTGAAGCTGTGGCACATAAACCTGTGATGTTCAAACTGCCAAAACATGATATCTCAAATTCCCAAGATTTATTTCTCCAAATTAATTTAAGATTACAAATCCAATGGGAATGTAGGAGTGCAATATTGAAATTAATACATGTTATGTAACACAGACGGTTGTAGCATGAGGGTGGAAGTGTATTTAGCATGCTTCGGAAGTGGACAATGAAACATTTCTCTGAATTCAACAAAACTAGAGGGAATAATGTTTCTTTGTTGTAAAAGATAATTTTATTTTCTATACATACATAAAAATGAGAAGGGCCGGCTTGACTCAGCAGTAAGATTGCTTGCCGTGGTGTGTCAGGTCGCGGGTTCAAATCAGCCTCTCTGCAAAAAGCAGGAGAAAGGCTGCCTAGAGTATTCCTTTCCCCAGATACTCACGAAGTGAGTATTTGAACTGGGTCGGCCCTTTATACATACATAAAAGTGGGTGGGGCTCATGGCTTCTTCTTTTTTCTCTCTTCTCTTCACATGGGTTCTACAAATTTTTATGTGTGTGTATGAGATAAAATTATTTCCTATAAGATAAGAAACATTAATGCCAAAGGGAGATCTAAAAATACCATGCTAGGGAGGATTTGGTCAATCACAGTTACTATAATAAGAATATAGAGCAAGAAAAAATATACAATACTTATCCAGTTTATTATACCTATTGACATATGTAATGTATTAGACCGCCTTTTGTACGGAAACCTACGATAGGGAGATATTTATCAATGGTGATATGATAATTCACCACTGCCACATCTTAATAAAAAAAATTTAAAGCATTAAGTTCATGAATCATTTCATTTATATGATCTTATTGTTAGATCGAACGCATATCACTAGAGCAAAAGATAAAGTTGTTAGTCATGATCTCAACTCTGATATCAAATATTGGATCGAGCGCTTACCACTAGGCTAAAAGTTATAGTTATTATTCAGGGCATAACTCTTTCTACTAGCCCAAACGTCATGGTTCAATTTGACTATTACCCACAATGCGGTTTGCCATTGCAAGATTTGGCTTTACCAATACTCACATAATTCATTCTTATGAGATTTTATTACTCATATTTGAATTTTCATTAATCTGTCACTCAAATGTGAGTTCCAACATCTGCTCTTGTTCAAGCTGAAGTTTCTTTATTGAGTTTCATGGGGTTGCAAGTTGTTCCCTTCAATCAAATTTTTTTTTCGAATATTCATAAGGTTATTAACCAAGTCTTATTACACTCTTCAAGTCCTTGCCTTCACAACATAGGTTTGACAGCACATTAAACCAGAATGCCAAATATCATCTCCAAATACCCAACCGAACTAACTACCTAGCTGGCCCAGCAAAACCAAACTTAAATACCTTTGTTGGATGTCACGGAGAACCCAACCCATGATAAGAAAACATCTATTGATAGGCTAAGTAACAATCCACCATTTTCATACCACCACAATTAAGTGAACTCGTCACAACATTTCAATGCAAAGTCTTAAATCTTAAATTCATATATTTTTCCACTTATTTGTTGCTAACTTAATCCATTACTTTACACTTGAATTTCGAACAAATGCCTCCGGATTTTTCTTCTTTAGGATGTTTGTGCTTTGAACAAATGATACGGTCATTTGCTTAAATATGTGCTTTATTGAAAATGCTATGAATGATTGAAAATGATGTTCCTTCTGGTCACAAAAAGTAGTTACTTTAATGAGGGAAATATACATTATATAATTTCTAGCTTACCAGTAGGTGTCATAAAAAATAATTCAACAAAAAGTATGTAATAAGAAAATAATTTAGCTACACTGACATGAATAATTGTTAACGGGTATATATGGATTTTCTTTCCCCGATGGTCCCCATGAGTGTTACTTGAATGGGTATGCTATGCATCATGGCCAAATTCAGTGACCCTCACTATCATTGTCGTCATCATCTTTCACTATTCCCGAGAGGAGAGGTCAAAACGCCATGTGAATTTCTCAATCCTGTTGCTAAATAACTCTTCCCCCATGAAGCTTGATTTACATTTTGGGCAGAGAACATATAAATTAGTCATGACAAACAGACAAGTCCACTTTTAGAATCACAACTTGCATAGTTTGTATATGAGTTTAAAACAAAATTAACGGAGATAAATTTTATGAGTTTTCATTTTCTCCTTTAACATAACACAACAAACTTTCCTACACACACAATATTTTGTGGGGCCCACACATTTTAAAACAAAAGAAAAAAAGAAAAAAATATGGCACGCAAAACCAATCTCTATAACATTACACAATCACTTTTCCTACAACATAATAAACATAAAATCCAATTTTTATATAGATTTTCTCAGATAAAACACAATTATTGTCCTCAATAAAATCGGAGAAATAGATCACTCCAATAATTGAAAGATTATAGATTTTTTTTTCACAGACGTGGAAAAGAATAACGATTAGTACTTCTTTGTGAGCGAAATCCACTAAAATGGAGCATTACATGCATCTTTTGCAAATATATATAAAGGTCTTCGTACTTTTTCAAGATTTGAACTTTTAATCATGAGATTCAAACACTCATTTTTATTTTTATTTTTATTTTTAAATATTCTATCGATTCATCATTTCACAATTAATTTAATTTGGGACGGAATTTTCCTCAGTATCCTAAATTAATCCTTTGGGGTATGTTTGGTGTATAGTATAGAATAAGACCTAATAATATAAGACCTGATAGTATAAGACCTGATAGTATAAGACCTGATTGTATAAGACCTGATTGAATTTTAATACTATCTAGTATTTGACATGATATTGTATAAAATAATATATTATATAAGTTAATATCCTCTTGTATTTGGTAATGCACTGTATAATACCATGTAGAATAAAAATATCCTTTAATAAAGAATTTATATAATTCTTTAAAAATGTCATATGATATTAATTTTTATAAAAATTTATTGATCAGTGTCCAAAAAATAAATTAATTTTTATAAAAATAAAAATATTCAATATTTTAAATATTAATATATTGAAAAATTAATTCTTATTTTAATATATTAATATTAAAATAATATATTAATTTTTGAGAATTGCATTGGTCAACGATGTAAATACACTAACCTTTTATATTAAAGGATTTTGCTATATAAGCTTATACTATATGATGGTCACACATCAACATCAACATCAACATTAACATCACCTTTATCCCAAATTAATTAGGGTCGGTGGTAGATGAACTCACATAAAAAATATAAAACGGTTAAAAAAAAAAACTAAAAATATCATAACATATAATATAAGCTTATACTATCAGACCTTATACATCATACCAAATAATTCCTACGGCTTTACCAAACATTAACGCGTCGTGTCTGAACATTTTTGTAAAAAACTATTTGATCCTCTCACCCAAGAAAAGGACACACCCAGTAATATCTTCTGGATTGGCGAACAAATCTTATTAATAATATGCTGTCGTGGTTGAATGGTGTGACAAGACACATCACTTTCTTATTTTAATTAATAAGAACAAAGGATCGATTATGATAGAAAGCAATCTTATTAAGCCCGAATCAATAACTAACTCGATTGGGTTATCGAATTAATGGAATATTGGTTCAACAGGTAAATTACTGATTGAATCATTTAAATTAAATTTAAATACAAATATATAATAAATATATAAATAGAAATAATATGACGACTAAAATAATTTGCTTAGACCAAATGGTTATAATTTAATTGGTAGTAAGAGAGCTGGATAAATAGAAAAGAAAGAACCACGGTTTAAAATCTCATAGGTCATCTTTGGGTGCAGTTTAAATGTGCGTCCCTGATCTGCCCGCACTCCAGATTAATCTTATAGCCGACTCAAAGAGCCGAAGATTACGAGAATAACGGGAGAAGCCAACTCGCGATAATTACAATTGTGTTAACTCCAAAAAAAATAACAATAATAATTTGGCTTTGTATTTAGCATTTCACTTCTCTTTCCTTCCCTCGATGCCAAGTTCGAATCCATGGAGGAATATTTTGCCATAAATTTCAAAAATCTATTTAATCCGAAAATTGGTATCGGGTTAGCACTAGTTAAACTTGATTCACAAATTTTTAACTAGGTTATATATATGACCGATTAATTGACTGAATCAGACTAATTAATAATACGGTTCCAATTCAACTGGGGAATATGTTCACAAGAATGAAACTCAAAGGAATTGACGGGGACCCACACAAGCGGTGGAGCATGTGGTTTAATTTGATGCAAAACGAAGAACCTTATCAGAGTTTGACATACCGCAAGTCCTCTTGAGACCAGCGGGCAGACATGTTTTAATAACACTAATTGAAAGTAAATATTTAAGCTTTTACTTATATATTTTGATATTCTCATTTTTCTTTCCCTTTCCGTCATTCCATGGGTTAGTACATTGGCATAAATGAAATTTTGGGCCTGTTTGAAATCTGTTTTGAAAAATAATTTTTTGATTTTTAGAAAAAAAATTAAAAAACTCATTTAATAAGATCTATTTTATAAATAAAAAAATTAAAAATTGTAACTATTTTTTTAAAATAAAATTTAGAGAATATATCTGAACTATTTTTATTCTGTAATTTGATTTTTAATTTAAAAAAATACAAAACACTTATTTTATTAAATATTATACAAAATAATTAAAAAAAATGAGAACACAATCAAATACACCATTTATTTCTCTATTATTGTTTGTTTTTGTTGTTATGTCATGTGATAGAGAAGTAGTGGCAGGTACATTTCATCCCCAAAAAAAAATTAAAATTCAGGAGCAGATAATTATGAAACGCAAAGAAAAAAGGTCCTGCTATGGAATGGCCCGCTAAGCCCTTTATTGCAAGATGTGATATGAAGTTTGAATTCTTTCTTTATTTATAGATAAATTGTGTGTTATTTTAAAGGATGTAAAGTGTCATTTTAAGAGAAAGAAAAAGATAGATAAAGGAGGAGAGAGTTGACAAAAAAATAAATGTGTGGGTCCTACTTCTTTGTGAAAGTGAAAGGATATAAGTTCTGTCATTTAAAAGGATAAATATTTTTTCCTTATTTATATCTATCTATATATAATAATCATTTCATTCGATTGGTTGGTTTAATCAATTGAGTCAGTCGAATTTAAACCAAATTTTTTCCAATTTACTGTTCAGGCTTTGAATGGTTAAATTTTTTAAAATCAATTTTAGATTTTTAATGGTTCAATTTTTTTAATACAAAAATTTTTATATAGCAATACTTGCAAGTTTTATCATATTTTTTATTTCAAAAATATTTTCTCTTTCTTCTGAAAATAAAAAGTTTAATATACCGAGATACAAAATGTAGGCAAATAGATTTGGTAAAAATTGTCAACAAGGCTACTTAGGACACTGCCTATTTATTTATTCTATCCGTAAAGTACTAGCAGTGACAATGTCGGGTCCAACCTCTCACACTCTCACCAATTCAATCATGATTGATGACAAATGAGCCAATCAATTAATGTCCTTTGTCCTTGCCCTTCATTCCGGTCAAGTCCAAAACCAGGATTAGGTTAAAAAATAATAAAGTTAAATCTCATATTTGATTCTTTAAGGATTATCGTATTATTATATGAATTACTTAAACATTTTTCATTATATATATATAATTTTTAAATTTTTAAGGTGGAGCCCAATATTCCATCATTTGTCTCTCATTGACAAAAATATTTTCGGTGTTCCAAGATCATAGTGTTCGGTATTTTTTTATCAGGTATAATAAAAAATAATATTTTTATATTATTCTTGTATTTATATTTATTTTCATCTGTATCTCAAATATTTTTTTTGGACAAGAAGCATATACTCCTAAAGCACATAAAATGACCTCCCCATTGACAATATGAGATAAAGTAACTTATTCATTTTATGAATATAAATTTATAAAAAAAAATTAGTTAGAAATATTCACTTAGAAAATAGTGTTTATATTTTGAAATATAAACACCCATCTTTTTTTGATTGTGTGTTTTTTTAGACAATTGTTAACATACCCTACTGATAATGCAGCTAACGTGACTAGTGAGATTAAAGTGAATGCGCATGTGGATAAAAGGAATGTACACGTGAACAAAGGAGCTTAACTAATTTGTTAGATTAGCTGGTAACGAAACTAGTTTTGTTGTTAGGAAAGTTTGTTATTTTATCTGTTATTACTTTCCCACGTTGTATCAGTTTAGTGTAGTAGATTTCCCTTTTTCACCTTGATATATATGGTGATGAGGACTCAGTGTAAACTCAAATAATAAATCAATGAATTTTTCCAAGATTCTCAAGCTTCTCAAGATGGTATCAGAGCTTTGAGCTCTGGCCATCTACCACCTTTCGGAACCCTTTCTTCCTCCATGATCTTTCATATTTAATCATGGCAAAACAAAACCAAAAAATTTCATATCCGAATTATCTTCATCCTAATGAATCACCTTCACTAGTTCTTATTTCTCCATTGATGAATGGAAAGAATTACCATGATTGGTCCCGAGCTATGAAGGTTGCCTTGATCTCTAAGAACAAATTGATGTTTTTTACTGGCACCATTATAACTCCTTCAGAAGACGATCCAAGATTTGCTGCATGTGAGAGATGCAACACGATGGTACTCTCTTGCCTTTACCGTTCCGTTGCTAAATCCATTGTTCAATTAATCATTTGGATCGAGAAAGCTCATGAGGTGTGGAGCGATTTACAAGATAGGTTTTAACAAACTTATATGTTTTGTATCTCAGATCTGCAAAAGGATCTACATCAAACAAATCAAGGCGATAGATCAGTCTCTGACTATTTCACAAACCTGAAGGCGCTTTGGGATGAACTCAACAATCTCAGTCCACTTCCACCTTAAACATGTGGAAGCGTGGCTCGAATGCGTGAACACAAAGATGCAGAACAAGTCATAAGATTTATGAGAGGCCTCAATGAGCAATTTCCTCAAGTTCGTTCCCAAATAATACTAATATCCCCTCTTCCAAACATAAATAAAGCCTTCTCTCTAGTTCTGCAGCAAGAAAGACAGTAAGTCTATGTGCATGCTGGAAATGTGAATGAAACGAAGGTCTTTGCGAGTTCATCAGAAAGCTTGAGAGGACATGGATCACCCTAAAGAAGAAGAGGGAGATTTAACGGAGGATGAGGACAACAAGGTGCAGGCAACAAATACTCCACAAACTGCAAGAAAACAAACCACACTATTGATAGATACTATTTTAAGCATGGTTTTATTCAATACTATCGATCCAAGAACTACCAAGGTTTTTCTCAAAATCTTGCAATGCAATTCAAATTGAAGAGCCCATTTTTGCTTCTATGGACCATAATAACTTAATGAGCTCACATATGTCAATTCCAAAAGAAAAATATGAGGAATTCATGGCTTATATGCAGCAATCCAAATCCACACATGTCGCCAATATGGCATAGGCTATGTTGTCTGATAAGGTCTCTCCTATCACTGGTAAGAATTCAATTCAATGGCTCCTTGATACATGAGCCACATACCATATCACTTACATTCAATCCACTTTTTCATCTCTCCACAAAATTGCACCAATTTCTATTTTCTTACCAAATAGATCTTCTGTAACTGCATCATATTGGGAACATCGATGTTTCTTCTTCACTGGTTTTAAAGAATGTATTATACATACCAGAATTCAAGTTTGATATGGTATCTGTCACAAGGTTACTTGAAAATACTAACTGTTTTTTGCTTTTTCATGCTTTACATTGTTTGATTGAGTAGAACATTACTTTGAGGACAATTGGTACAGCTAGGTGTAACAGCTCGTTACGTACCGGTATTGTTAACATTGATTATGATATTAAGCGCAGTTACAATCACAGTAATTGGGTTAATTAAATTGCGGGCAACTTTTCTCTTTTATCATATTCCTTTTCATAACAATAACCTTTTCCGTAATCAATTAAAACAACACTATAATTGTATATGCAATTCGCGGAATCAATCAGTTTACTAATATCACTAATCTTTCTTTTTATTCAACTCATTTAAACTCATCATCTTACTCTCACATCTTACCATGTTATAGTCCTTTACATTAGCTATGCGTGGTTTCAAACCGCGCACCATTTGGAGTTCTACACACTAAGTTAAGCCCCTTTCTTTTAGTCTAGAAAAACCTGAATTTTCAAAATTTACACTGTGGTAATCGATTACCAGGGGGTGGTAACCACCAGTTAAAAATGAGGCAGTAGCCAATTTTTCATCCCCTGTGCTCTGGTAATCGATTACCAAGCTTGGGAAATCGATTACTCCACTTGGTAATCGATTACCAAGCCTCTGGTAATCTATTACCAGGCGGACAGTAGCATTTATTTCGTCCCCTGTTGCATGGTAATCGATTACCATGCTTGGGTAATCGATTACTATGCAGTAAAAATGACAGTAGACAGCTTTTTAAGTCCAAAAAGAGTTGTGTAATCCATTCCTAACACCTTAATACTCCACACCACACTTACGCATACCCTAATGTAGGCTCTAGGCCCTTCCATCATGCATTTTCATTCAAGAATACATCAATTACATAGTCCTTAAGTTTATGGCCATTTTACAACAAGAATGCACCATTTACAACATAAAGTGCCAAGGCCTCAAATGCAATGAATGTGGCAATGGACAAGTCTCATGCTCACTCAAAATATACAATTTATCCATGGCATGAAGGATAAGCAATAAACAAGACTTAGAACATAATCATGAACACAACAAAAGCATGGAAATAACATCATGCAATATGTTCATGACCTAAGTCTCAAGGTACTAAATGACATGCTATGTGCACTCCAAGTCTCCTCCAAAATGTCATGCAAGCTCACTGCACCACATGCAATCCGCTGTCCACTAAGCGGGCTTCTTGCCCGAAGCTCCTCCCGGCTCATAATGCCCTGAAATGTGGTCCCCCAAACACGGGGTGAGATATACAAATATATCTCAGTAAACCAATGGAGCTAGAGGCTTTCTCCACCCCATGGCTCACTCAATGTGCAAATATAACATCATATAATATGCATGACATACAATATCACCAACAACTGGAGACAAACCGAGAACATCCACAATTGGATTTACGTTCAAGGACTCCATCATATAACTCCTGAGACCTTCCTGGCGCCTCTCCCATGGTTGAGAAGACTCCATGGCAAAACCCAACTGGAACTCCTCATGAGCCCTATCCAACGGAAGTCACACGTTTGGATCATCCTAGTGTCGTTCCCAGAGTCGACCCCACGGCAAAACCCAACTGGCATTCCCAACGGAATTATCCAGCGGATGTCCAAACCAACACACGTCAACTGACCAGTGACCAAACAATTTTCACACAATTCAAGCAATATGGCATACAAGCACATAATCACACAATGCCATAAACACAAAATCCAACCACAACCTTCCACTAGGTGTGGTGGAGCACACAAGGGATTAAACCCCAGTTCCAAGGGTTTACCTCAACATAAACAATACCGTTCCACACGTAAGCTCCAAATCAATCTTTCACAATCACGTCCGTGTGAGGCACCCTACAATGATCAACAATTCCAAATTACACAAAACCTCAAATTTCATGAAATTTCCCAAATTTTTCCTAAGTTAAAAATCTAACTTTTTCACCAAAATTTATCATAGCATTTCTAGCTCACAAGCATCATTCTAAGGCATTTTCATCTAATAGCATTTTTCCATTTGGGCTCTCTATCATCACACATCTAAGATTAAAGACTTAGTGCATAAATTTCTAGATCTACAAAATCAATATGGCATAGGCTATGTTGTCTGATAAGGTCTCTCCTATCACTGGTAAGAATTCAATTCAATGGCTCCTTGATACATGAGCCACATACCATATCACTTACATTCAATCCACTTTTTCATCTCTCCACAAAATTGCACCAATTTCTATTTTCTTACCAAATAGATCTTCTGTAACTGCATCATATTGGGAACATCGATGTTTCTTCTTCACTGGTTTTAAAGAATGTATTATACATACCAGAATTCAAGTTTGATATGGTATCTGTCACAAGGTTACTTGAAAATACTAACTGTTTTTTGCTTTTTCATGCTTTACATTGTTTGATTGAGTAGAACATTACTTTGAGGACAATTGGTACAGCTAGGGGTGTTCATCAACCGATCCAAACCGATTCAAACCTTGGTGACCGAACTGAAAAATCAAAAATCAAAATTTTTTTTGCAAAAATCAATTGGATAGGATCGGTTTTTGGATTGGTTGGTGAAAACTGATCCAATGGTTTCCCAACCTTATCATATACCTACTTGGGCCTTTCCCCAATCATAGCCCAATAACCATATAGCAAAATTCTAAATCCAAGACCCATTAACCAATCATGTTTGAGAAAGTGGGTTGTGCTTGATCTATGTTATATATTTTTTTGGTAAGATACATGATGTATTTTTATTACATGGGTTATTATTGTACAAAAGCTCCTCTATAGGATGAAATTAGGGTTACTTCGTATATAAGGCAACCATATTATACATCTTTTGTTGGAGATAAAAGATGGTAATTCAATTTTTTATTATACAATGCTTCTAGATTGCACAATCATCATCATACAAACTTTACAAAGCCGATACATACAAAAGATATGTTATTTGCACAATAATCATCATACAAATCTTAGCCTTCTCAAAAAACTGAAAGTCGATTCAATACAAACCGAATAAAATTGGATTGGATCAGATCAGATTTAACAAAAATCCAAACTGAATGGATGATTACGTGATTAAACCGAAGGGATTGGATCAGATGGATTTTGCTTCCAAAACTGATCCAATCCAGACCACAAACACCTCTAGGTACAACTGAGCGAAAGGGAGCACTCTTTGTTATGACCTCTGATTTTCCACAGCCAGTTTCAAAAATTTGAAGTTGTAATAATTTTATCCAATGTAATAAGGATGACCCTTTCTTATGGCATCTTTGCTTAGGTCATGTCTCAGAAACTGTTTTGAAGCATGTTGCTTCTCGATTTCCCTTTATACAAAATGTACAAATAAATCCTTGTGACATTTTCCACTTTGCTAGGTAGAAAAGGCTTTCCATTTTACTCGGAGAAAGGAAAATTTCCTTGACCAGGTTGTAGATGAATTTTCCAACAGTATTCCATTGAGTTTGAAAGAAAGCAGCATTCAGACCACCAAGGCTCAGAGCCTTAAATTTTCCTGTGCTAAACACATTGGATCTGATCTCATCATCAATTGGAATTGAGAAGAGACCAAAGAGATATTCTTGTTGTAGGGAGGGAAAAGCACTAAAGAGGGGAACTCAAGCCATTACTCATCTTCTTCGAAATAAAGATACACAAAGAAAATAGTAGCCAACTTGATCATTTCCCCAGTTTCACCTATCCCGACGCCCTTCTTATTTTTGACTGTATCCACCCTGTTGAATCTTCTTTGAGATATTGCGGATGAGTGAAAGTGTTTGGTATTCCTATTCCCATATCATAACCACTTACTTATGGATCTATGAAACCAGGTAAGTTCTTCTCTAATGAGAATCATCTCCAACTCTTTCCAGAGGGCCTTCTACAACATAAGAAGGTTAGAATCTTAGCCGATGGAGAGTTAATCATCAGGACCTTTAAATCTAGCATAGGGTATTCATTTATACCTCATCGATTCATTGAACACAAATTGATGTCAATCCGTAGCCTCATCTTGGAATCTGGTCATCGTCTCAATCTAGTGGTTCTCACTTTCCCAACATTTGTGAACAATACTCTCAAAATCATCAGCAGTAAGCCGGGCTGCTAAGAATTTGTAGGGTTTGGTAGTCGCATAGGGGGTGGGGGGGTTCTGGGTTTCATGATGATCAAAAGTATGGGCTTGTGGTCAAAATTGTAAAAGATCAAGTGAATTAAGAGTAGATTGGGCTATGAGATATTTCAAGGCCCATTAGCACAGACCTTATCCAGTCATTGTTGCGGGTTTCCTTTTTTCCAAGCCCTTAAAGCCCACATCCTCAAGGTTACAATTAAAAGGACAGTTACGTATACCTTTCTTATTTCTGACATTAACTTCCACGCCACCTATCTTCTCATCAACATAAAGGTAGTTATCCACCATTTAAAAATGCATCTAATGCTACCTAATAACACCTAATAAAGGTAGTTATCCACCATTTAAAATATGTGTTTTATAAAACTTTTCATCAAAGTCTTCTTTGCTCATCTCTATATGTGAATACATATCCTGTTTGTGATCATATTTTATGTAGGTCTGATATATACCCACCATCTGCATACCCAATTAACTCAAACTTTGAATTCTTTTATAAAATAATCTCATATCATGTGTTTCGCGAAAATAATGAAATTTAAGTTTTTATTCCATTATAATGTCTTTGCGTGGAGTAGTGTTATATCTTGCTAGCATATTAATAGGAAATGTAACTTGCAATCATGTGTATTAGCAATATACATTACAACCCCTATTTCACTTAGATAAGGTACTTCAAGACCAATGACTTCTTCATCAATTTTTGTAGAATGGGAAAAAACTTTTGTAATGTTAAGAGATCGATTGACCATTTTTAAACTCAATGTGTAAGCTTTGTTTATGCAATAATAAGCATTTATCTAAGTATTGCCATTTTAAATTAAGTTCTTAATAATTTTTTATAATTATATATTTATTATTTAATTTTTAAACTAAAATTTCACTTAATGAATATATAATCGATGATGTATTTTATCATTATTTGAAACTAAATATCAAAACAAGAATGGTATGAACACAATGTTATGTGGCACTTTAATATTATATAATAATTGTTTTAAATTTTGACAAATTTTAAACTATACAACATTGGGATTGCCATGCCTACGCCGACATTCTTGGCTTCTAAATTCTGTATGCGACTTAATGGAGAAATAGCGGATCGCATTGCTGGAGCTGCCTCTAGAGATTTTGGTACCTTGGTTCGGCAGTGTAGAGATATACAGGATGTTTGTGTGACAAACAAGAAGAAGAAGACGGGAGAGCAAGAGGCAAAGGGAGCTAGTGGCCTATGATGCACGGACACGGACACGGGACACGACACGACACGCCGACACGTTAATTCTAAAAAATGTCATATTTGGACACGTTGGGACACATTTTGATATTAAATAAAATCTTTAATATATATAATATAATTTATATTTAATACATATAAGAGTCCATGATAAGTCATATAACTAATCAAATATTTAAATTTCATAACTTAAATAAAAATAAAAATAATTTTTTGTACTTTGTTAATTTTTCATATCATATTTCATAATAGAAAAAAATTAATTTATAAATTATTTTTTTATTTAGTTAATAGAATAAAATTGGTTTAAAAAAAAAACGTGTCCCAGCGTGTCCGAACATTGACCGCGTGTCTGAGCGTGTTCTTGTCGGACACGTGTCCGACACGTAAATTTTGAAAAAAATGGTGTGTCCGTGCTAGGTAGCTAGTGGCTCCACTTCCTGGAGAGATAGGAAATTTGGAGGAAAGGGAAAAGAGAACCAGATCTTCCAGGCAAGCGCCGAATCAGTTTAAGAGAATATCGACTCAGCAGGGGAGTGTAGCTAAACCTTCCACTATTGTTGTGGGGCTTGAGTTGCCTATTTCTGTGCTTTCTCCACCTTTTCGAGTTACTACCGCTACTGGAGGAAAATGTGATACTTTCTCTGTACACCGTGATGTAGTGTTTCAGTGGGATGGCCTTGAGTTTTTGGTAGACCTGATTGGGTTACCTATGGCTAATTTGGAGATCATCCTTGGCATGGATTGGTTGTCCAGGAATTATGTGATGATTTACTATTGTGCTAAGAAAATGGTGATATCTTCATGTGATTCCACTACCAGTTCTTTTCCTTATATATCAGTGCTACAGGTAAGGAGAGCCTTGAGAGCAAAGGCATTTGGTTATGTCATGTTGGGAAGTTTGGTGAGTGGCACATAGGATGATATTACCGGTATTCCTGTGGTGAGAGAATTCCTTGATGTGTTTCCTGAGGAGATTCTTGAGTTTCCACCACAGCGGGAGATAGAGTTCTCCATTGATCTTTTGCCTGGTGTGGGGCCTATTTCATTAGCTCCATACCGGATGTCTCGACTTGAGTTAGTAGAATTGAAGAAGCACATTGAGGATCTTTTCACGAAGAATTTCATCAGACTGAGTATGTCTCCTTGGGGAGCACCAGACATCTTTGTTTAGAAGAAAGATGGGACCATGAAATTGTGCACCGATTACAGACAGCTGAACAAGGTGACAATCAAGAGCAAATATCCCCTCCCTCGTATTGATGATCTCCCTCATGACATAACCAAATGCCTCTGCTCTCAAGGCTCACATAGCCTGCAGCGCTGATATATAAGGAGAAGAACTGGTGAAGGCTCTCCTAGCCTGCACCAGTCATCTTTTTAAGGGTGATTTTGGAAGAAGAAAGTTGGGACTATAAAAAGCACAGTAATGTTGTTTCCCGCAAACTAGCGCGGGATCGCGCCACTGTGGCGCTAGATCACGCAATATCTCTGGAAGATGGCCCAGCAAACTGACGCTAGATCCCGCCACTATGGCGCCGGACGTGCCAGATCTCTGGGTTTTGGCCCAGCAAAACTGATGTAGCGTAGAACTTCCAACCGTGTGGATTTACGCCACCAAGCTTTTTTACACCTTCGTATTTTCTACCTTTTCTCCCTATATAAACATAACAAATAGGTGAGAAATGTCATTGAAATGGAAAACTCAATATAGTAAGCAAATATGTATATAAACTGTTCTTTTATGACTTAATCCTCATCATTTTTAGTTTGGAAAACTACGTATGCCAGAGGCACATCATGGAGCACCAGTCATCTTTGTTAAGAAGAAAGATGGGACCATGCAATTGTGCACTGATTACAGATAGCCGAACAAGGTGACAATCAATAAAAAGTATCCACTCCCTCGTATTGATGATCTGTTGGATCAACTTAGGGGTGCTTGCATGTATTCCAATATTGATCTTCGGTCTGGTTATCATCAGATCCGGGTTAAGTCGGAGGATGTCCCCAAGACCGCGTTTCGTTCGAAATACGGTCATTATTAGTATTTGGTGATCCCATTTGGCCTCACCAATGCACCAGCGATATTCATGGATTACATAAACCATATTTTTCAGCAGTACTTGAATCGCTTTGTGATCGATATTTTGATTTACTCCAAGAGTGAGGAGCATGAGGAACACTTGAGGATTGTGTTGCAGATGCTTAAGGAGAAAATGCTTTATGCAAAGCCTTCTGAGTGAGTTTTGGCTCAAGTCGGTGAAATTCCTTGGGTATGTGATTTCTGCATAAGGAGTTGCAGTAGATCCAAACAAGATCGAGGCAGTGCTGGATTGGGAGAGACCCAAATTTTTTACATAAGTGAGGAGTTTCTTGGGTTTTGCAGGTTAATATAGGAGATTCATTGAGGGACTCTCCAAGATGGTATTGCCATTGACTCGCCTTACCCGGAAGGAGACTCCATTTGTGTGGACTCACGAGTGTGAGCAATGCTTTCAGGAGTTGAAGGAAAGATTGACCATTGCACCAGTGTTGATCCTTCCTGACCCTGCTGAACAGATTGAGCTTTATTGTGACGCCTCTAGGAAGGGGTTAGGTTGTGTGTTGATGCAAATTGGTAGTATCATTGCTTATGCTTCAAGGCAGTTGAAGCCTCATGAGGAGAACTACCCGACTCATGATTTGGAGTTGGCTACGATAGTTTTTTCCTTTAAGATTGGGAGGCATCACTTGTATAGCATGGAGTTCACTGTGTTCAGCGATCATAAGAGTTTGAAGTACTTATTTGACCAGAAGGAGCTGAACATGAGACAAAGAAGATGGATGGAATTTCTGAAGGATTAAGACTTTGAGTTGAAGTACCACTCAGCCAAGGCCAATGTAGTAGCTGATGCTTTGAATCAGGAATCTGTTAGTCCAGTTTGATGATTTATGACTTTGATGTGATTGAGAAGTTCCGAGACTTGAGGCTGACTTCGTTGTTTGGGGGTTCACTTCTTGAGATGGAAACTGTGAGTGGAAAATGAGCTGATGGAGAAGTTCAAAGAGGCGCAAGTGCAAAGAGAATGCCTTGACTATGTGAAGAACCAAGATGATGTGTCTTGGAATGATGAAGGATTTTTAATGTACCAGATGAGGATTGTATTACCTAGAGGTCAATTGACTGAGGAGTTGGCTAAATTGACTAAATCTGCCCATTTTCTTCTGGTAAAGGTGAGCTTCACTACAGAGCAGTTGGCTAAGCTATATGTTCGCGAGATGGTGAGGCTTCACGAGGTGCCCAAGAGTTTCATTAGTGATAGGGACCCAAAGTTCACATCTCGGTTCTGGGAGGCGCTGCAGGGAGCTTTTGGTACTCAGTCGAGATTGAGTACAGCCTATCGCCCTCAGATTGATGGATAGACTGAGCAGACCATCCAGACATTGGAGGATATGTTGAGGACTTGCACTTTGAAGTAGGGCTCAGCATGAGATCAGTACTTACTGTTGGTTGAGTTTTCGTACAACAACAGTTTTCATGCTAGCCTGGGCATGGCACCCTACGAAACACTGTATGGTAGGAGGTGTCAGACTCCTACCTATTGGTCTGAGGTTGGATATCGAGATTTGTTTGGTTTGGACTTTGTCCAAGAGACTACCTAGCATATCCATATGATCAGAGAAAAGCTGAAGCAGACACAAAATCGCCAAAGAGTTATTATGACAACAAGCATCAGCCACTGGAGTTCAGTGAGGGTGAACACATGTTTGTGATACTTTCACATGTCACCGGTGTTGGTCATGCCCTCGGAGTGAGGAAGCTTAGCCCGAGATCCATTGGGCCGTACCAGATACTTGGTAGGGTAGGGTTTGTTACCTACCGACTTGCCTTGCCTCCGAACTTGGCCAACATCCATGACGTGTTTCATGTTGTGCAATTTGCAATCAATTAAATCAATCACACAAATACGCAAGTGCACGTGTCACAAGTAATAAAAGGATGTGTGAGTCCAAGTATCGTTCCCACGGAGATAAATATAAAGTAATGATTATTTAAGTGAAGAAAATAGATAAAGATTGATATTGATGATTGGGTTTATAGAATAAAAGACAATTGAAATTAAGAAAATAGTAAACTAAAATTAAAGGTATTCAAATGATGGATGAGATATATGTCATGAGGTTCAATTTCCCTGATACTGCAATACTGAAACTATGCTTTAACGATGCTATATCAATGTTTAACTAGTAACCGAACACTAAGGTATGCTGGGACTTTTGGCCAACCTAACATATATACCCAATAACTAATTCCCACATCTCTATGGCCAAACTAATTATTGAATTGTTAAAGTTCAAGTTCAAAGGCTATGTGGTGTGAATGATCTCTCTACCCACAACTTAATCAAGTTAACTTTCTTAACCTAATTAATCCACATAATTCAACAAGGGTCTGGATTCGGAAACCTCTCGGCCCCAACCTCCTCTGTATCACATATGTATCTCTCGACATGCACACATGAATAAGATTAAGCAAACTCGTTGAATAACTAATTAAACATTAATAAAAATAAATTTTAGGCACACATCTCAATGTTACAACATAGGTACTTTATCACCTAACCTATAGAGCAAATTAGCTCATAATGGAATTAAATAAAACAGAGACAAGGAAGAAAGAACTCATTCGAAAATAGGAAAGAAGATGAAAACGAATGCTGTAGGAAAACTTCGTCAAGGTCTTGCTCTCCAACACTGCTCCAGCAACTCTTCCTCCTCCAAGAACCTCACTTTCTCTCTCTAAAACGTCACTTCTTGCTTCTGACCTCCTCGAACTTCCTTTAACCCGTTGTGTGTTAATCTGTGGGGAACTCCTCTTTATATAGGAAAATGGTTGGAGATTAGGTCTTAGGTCTAGGAGTGAGATTCCCTGAATCGTGTTGCTGCAGGCTTATCTTATCCCTAAATTCTTGGGCTGTTGGCACTTGATTGGATAAGATCTTGATCTTCTTGATTTTCTTATGCCAATGTTGTTATTGACCGAATGTGAGTTTGTTGTCTTGTTTCTTGGGATTTTGGGATAAGACTCAATCTTTGAAATCGTCCTTGATCCTTGCTTGCTGGTGTTTTATCCTTTTGTTGGGAATTAACTAACTTTTGAATTTCAAAAGTTCGGTTGTTCCTTTATCCTCACTGTCATGCTGTAGCGATTGCTATATCGTATTTCTTCAACTCCTTTGCTACAACATTCCTACGTCAATTTTTCCTGCAAAGACAAACACTTAACAAGTCATCTTTTCTTACATAAAACAAGGAATATTATCTCATTTTCCATACTTAGTCATCTCAAAGCACTTAATCATAAATATACAATATTTAGCTCAATTATCATGCAAACAAGACAACTTAGATGGAACTTATGCAACAAATTCATCTTAAAAATAACAAATTAACTCTCATTTGGGAGAGTTATCATTTCACGTGTCACACCTTTAGAGATACATAGCGGATCCTTCGCACGTTGTGCAACCTGATGATGTGTAAATTCGGGAGAACTTAAAAACTCTCGTCGAACCACTCAAGATACTTGATCTTGGTGAGAAGAAACTAAGAAGCAAGGTTATTCCCATGGTCAAGGTGCAATGGAAAGGAAGAACTACATAGGAGTGTACTTGGGAGCGAGAGAACGAGCTTCTCTGGCAATACCTCGAGTTTAGGGACAAATATATGTCTCTAATTTTGAGGACAAAATTCTTGAAAGGTGAGGTGGGTGTAAGAACTCGCACAGTTAAATTTGGTATTTAAATAATTTAATATATTGATTTTAAGGAATAATCTATAATTGACTTTGAATAAATGTGGAAAGATTAGAATAATTATCACAAAGGTTTAATAACGTTGAATGTCATTTTTCTGACGAAAAGCACATATACCGGTTCTGCTTCTCGGTATAAATGTGAACCGGTGAAGTAGCCCGAAAAGTTATAATGAGTACATGAGTATTCCAAGAAGAATATCTAGGTCAAATATATCAAGTTTGGACTCTTAATAATGAGTGTTGGTGCCAGATATAACACCTCGGAAAATTAAATGTGAATTTATGTGATAAAATATGGGTTTAAAAGGGGAGGATTAGTGAAAATCCGAGAATTAGGGCCAAAATGGGCAAAAAGGGCAAAATGGTAATTTGCCAAGAACGTGAACCGAGGCATGAAAAATGGAGTTAGAGATTTAATATGACAAAGATAATGCTGGAAATGGAACCAGGACGGAAAATTTACTGAATAGGCAAAATTGGGAAAAATTGATGAATAGTGACTTTTTAAGTGAAAGATACTGCGGTACGAGTGTACCGATAAGTGTGAAATTTTTATGAGTATTTTGAGGAAAGAAAAATATGATATGGACTGGAAAAATATGTAGATTAATAAATTGTGATCATAATTTTTATCGGAGTTAAAGTTAGATTGCGTGTGGGACCCGTGTGACCGAAGTCACTTAGCCTCCCACCCTTTTTTTCCCCTTTTCTTCCTTCCTCCTTCTTCTTTCCCGTGCGCGCCCCTGTCCTTTGAAGAACCAAAAACCACCATTTCTCTTCCTCTCCACCATTTCTTCATTTCTCCACCAAATCACTTGGTTTTGGTGTTGAAATCTATTGTAAACAACCTTCTAAATCCATTGGTAACACTTACAAGCCATGAAACCATCTCCATTGCTGCGTTTTGGGCAAGGACAGATTCGAACCCTTAGGTGTTCTTGGAGTTTTTGAGAGTTTTGGATCTCCTTTGGATTGATGGAGCCTTGGTGGTGTTCATACACTTGATGGTGAGTATATTTGTGGTATTTTTGTGGTTGATTTTGTAGATCTAGAAATTATGCTTTGAATCTTTGATTCTAGATGTGTGATGATAGAGAGCCCAAATGAAAAAATGCTATTAGATGAAAAGGCCTTAGAATGATGCATGAAAGCTAGAAATGCTATGATAAATTTTGGTGAAAAAGTTAGGTTTTTAACTTAGGAAAAATTTGTGGAAATTTCATGAAAATGGGTAAGTGATGTAATTGAATAATTGAATGGTGGACCGTTGGTATAGGTTGATAATATGATTACATGATTAGTATGAGTGTTAAAATGAATTGAAAAGCCTTGGGGCATACCTTGTGAGGAATCCGAATTATGATGAAAATTGAGGAAAAATGATATAAAAATGATGTAGTGGAAGTTGTATGATATAAAATGATGTTTAAATGGATGATGGTATAGTGTGATATAGTGGAATGAGAAGAAATAATGTGTGATTCATGATATAATGGGTAAATTGATCTATAAAAGAGATTGAAGTAAAATGAATGAGTATTTGAGATTTAATGTTTCATTTGGAAATGGATTGATAATCATGTTGTGGATTATCTAGGTTGCCTCTTTTGGACGCTTTGGAAGCGGGTAAGCTTGGAGCTTACGTTTGGAGCATGGGCTCGGTGTTGAGGTAACCATTGGAACTGGGGTTTAGCCCTTGTGTGCTCCACCACACCTAGTGGATGGTTGTGGTTGGATTATGTGATTATGGCATTGTATGATTGTGTGCTTGTATGCATATTGCTTGGATTTTATGAAAATTGTTTGGTCACTGGCCAGTTGACGTGTGTGGAGTTTGGACATCCGCTGGATCATTTCGTGACGGAATGCCAGTTGGAATGTGCCATGGAGTCGACTCTGGGAGCGACGCCAGGATGATCCAAACGGGGACGTCCGCCGGATAGGGCTCATGAGGAGTTCCGGTTGGGTATTGCCATGGAGTCTTCTCAACCATGGGAGAGGCGCCAGGACTGTCTCGGGAGTTATATGATGGAGTCCTTGAACATGAATCCATGAGTGGATGTTCTTGGGTTGTCTCCAGTTGGTGGGTGATATTGCATTGCTTGCATATTGTATGATGTTATATTTGCACATTGAGTGAGCCATGGGGTGGAGAAACCTCCAGGGCCCTTGGTTTACTGAGATATATTTATATATCTCACCCCGTGTTGTGGGGCATCATTTCAGGTTAGGTTGAGCCTGGAAGTGTGGAGCATGAGGTGCATATTGGAGGCACCATGTGATGAGCATTGGATAGGGACACATCTTGCATATGTTTTATGCTTTAGACTTAGGCCATTAACTAGTGCATGTTGGAAATGCCATGCTTGTATGTTCATGACTACTTGTTAAGCCTTTCAATATGATGTATATGTATAACTTTGGAAATTATTGTATATTTGAGTGAGCATGGGACTTGTCCATTGCCACATTCATTGTAATTGAAGTCTTGACAAATATGTTGTAAAGTGGTCCATATTTGATGTAAAATGGCCATTATATTAAAGACTTTGTAAATGCTGCATAATTGAATGAAAATGCATGTTTGAAGGGCTTAGAGCCTACATTAGGACATGATTATGTGTTGTGTGGAGTATCAAGGGGTTAGGGATGGATTACACAACCCTTTTGGGGCTTAAAAATGTTGTAATCTGTCATTTTGCTGCATAGTAATCGATTACCCAAGCATGGTAATCGATTACCATGCAACAGGGGACGAAAAATTAGCTACTGTCTTCACTGGTAATCGATTACTGAGCTTTGGTAATTGATTACCATGTGAGGTAATCGATTACCCTAAGTTGGTAATCGATTACCAGAACAGAGGATGTGAAAAATTGGCTACTGCCTCATTTTTGACAGGTGGTAATCGATTACCACCCACTGGTAATCGATTACCACAGTGTAAATTTTGAAAATTTGAGTTTTTCTGGACTAAAAGAAAGGGGTTTAGCTTGAGGGGTAGAACTCCACATGGTACGTGGTTTGAAACCATGCGTAACTAATGTAAAGGGGTAGAACTTGGTAAGATATGAAACTAAGTTGATGGGTTTAAATGAGTTGAATAAAAAGAAAGAGTAGAGGTGTTGTTAAACTGAATGCTTCCGCGTATTGCATTTACAATTATGGTGTTGTTTTAATTGATTACGGAAAAGGTAATGGTTATAAAAATGAGTATGATAAAAAGAAAAAGTTTACCCGTAATTTAATTAATCTAATTACTGTGATTGTAACTGCGCTTAATATCATAATCAATGTTAACAATACCGGTACGTAACGGGCTGTTACACCAGAACTAATATTGGCTACATATAAAACGCGTACCGGCAAATTGCTGCGAAAATAAAATTAAAAATATAATAAATCCTAGAAAAATGGCTAGGTTCAAAATATGAAGTTTGAGATTAAAATGATTAGCAGAGCTACTATAGCTAATACCGACGGAATAAGTTAAGTACACCTATATATAGGTTGGCACATTAACCAAGGTCAGAAACCTTAACCCTCTACGTGAAATTCTGAAACTGTCTTGTGCTCCACCTTGGCTGCCACCTTCCTCTCTTCTTGGAAGCTTGAACCTTTGCATGAAACTTAACCAAAATCCACAATTTCTCATTGATTCTTCTCCCTCAATATTGTAAACACCTAGTAGTATGCCTTGAGTGGGAGAAAGACTCTTGCTTTCTGTATGGTAGCTTTGTGTGGGGAGGTTTAGGGGCTGAGTTCTTGGGTTTGTGTTGAGGGAGCCATTTACTTGGTATTTGGAGCTTCAAGGAGCTATTTGGTAGAACAAATGACCTAGCTTGTAGCTCATTTTTGTGGCTTTACACTTGCAACATTGTGGAGTGTTAGAGGCATTCTGACAAGTTAATTAGGATAAACTTTAGGTGACCTCAAATTGGCTATCATATGTCCGAATCTAACTCGTTAGGTGTTGTAGCGAGTTAGGTGACACGATATTTTAAATTTTTTTAAGAACGTGGCATTCCAATAATTTGTTGTCAATAATGAGGCTAAAGGGTCGTTGCCCATGGATCTATGAAGCACCGACACTTCAAAAATCCTGACGTGTCATGTCCGACACTCCAACACTCTGACACTCCCCGACACTTTGTTGGATTACGATTACCATTTTATTGAGTTTAATATAAATATTTAGGATATCTTATGCTTCTTTGCAAAATTAATGAATATTATAAGTTTAATTTCATTTTTTGTTAAATTATTAAATATTAAATATAATATACACTACATAAATTAAAAATATTATTTAATATCAAAATGTGTCATAACGTGTCGAAATCTAATATTTTTTAAAATTAACGTGTTGGAGTATCATGCCGTGTCGTGTCACGTGTCCCGGGTTGGTATCTGTGCTACATAGCGGAGGATATTATGCCCAGGCCGTGATCCTAAAGAAATCACGAGGAAAGCGTGTGTATTATTTGATATGACTCATTTAACAAAAATAGTTATTGCGCGTTTCATCTGGCATTATTTAATAAAGTTTTTTCCCTTTTTATTTTAAAGTTTAAAAAAAATTGTATATAAAAGAAAATAAATTCAAAATTAACGGGATAGAATTGTTGTGAGAAGGCCAGCAAGGAGCCATAGCTTTGTTAATTTTCTGATTTGTAGAAGTAAAATGTAAAATCAATGTATAAAAAAATGTAAAATCAGATTTATTTGGTGAACTGTATTTTATCTTATTGTTTTAAATATTTCTTATCTATAATTTTTTCAAAATTATTTAAGTGAGAAGTATAAATAAAATGTCACTATCACAATTTCATCATAACTCCTGAGATATCTTAAAATTTCTCTATTGCAATATCTTCTTCTTTATTAAAAATTTAAAATTTATAAGATTTGAATTTTTCATCTAAAATTTATAAAATCCAAATTTTATATAATCTTTTAAAATTTATAAATTCTTTTAGGGTTTATCATCTATCATTTAACATGACCACAAAAAATTCCTACACTCACAACATTTTGTAGGGCTCGCGGCAAAAAAAAACTTCGGCATGCAAAACGAATCTCTATAACATAACACAATCACTTTTCCTACGACATAACTGTTATAAAACCTCTTCTTTTATCTCTAAATAATCTTTTAAAATCTTATTCCAATACAATCCTTATATTAATCAAACTGATAGGAATTTGTTAAAAATAACAACACGTAGCTTCTACCTTTCCTTCTATAAAGTGCACCCACCATGCACAACCAATGAGTGAGTGAGTTAGTGACGCAACAAGGACAAACACAGACAACTAAAACTCTTCAAAACAGAGAGAAAGAAAATGGCCTCTTCAATTTGCAACAAGGCTTACGCCTCCTTCGAGTGCCGTTCCGATTCCGATTTCTTCGAGAACCTTCTCCACCGCCACTCCAACAACACCACCGCAACGGTGCCGTTTCACCCCCTCTCTTCATCTCCTCGAAACTTCCAGCGCCAGCTCAGCACCAAGTCACGCCGCAACTGCAGTAACATTGGCGTCGCACAAATCGTCGCCAACAGTAACAACAACTCCGCCGCTGCAGCCGCAGCACCTCCGTCTCCGCCGACGAAGACGACGGACACCGGGGCGGGGTTGAATCAAACTATAAAGCCTAAGGAATCCGTTATCGATCGTTATTCGTTTTTGAAATGCGATGGAAGCAAAACCATTCATGCTGGTACTTAGTTTTTTCTTGTTTCTATCATTAATTTTGGGCCGTATTTCAAGACTCTTTATAATTATTTATGAGGGTGTTTGAAATGTGTTTTGAAAAATAGTTTTTTAATTTTTAAACCAAAAAATAATAAAATTCCACTGAAAAGGTTTATTTTGTTAATTTTTTTTTTAAAAAAATTAAATTTAAAGAACATATTTATATTATTTTTATCATGTGTTTTAATTTTTAACGTAAAAAAAATTCAAAATACAATCAAATAATTTTTTTTTATAAAAACAAAACGTCTCTGTATTTTTATCTATGCAACTTATTTCTAATAGGGTAAAGTGTGTGTCATTTTAAAGGATGTAAAATTGTGTCATTTAAAAAGAGATAAAGAGATAGATAAAGGAGGAGAGAGTTGACAAAAATAGAATAAAGATGTGGGTCCCACTTCTTCATGAGAGTGAAGGGATATAAGTTGTGTCATTTAATATGATAAACAATTTTCCCTTTTTAATAATGTGATCTTTAAAAAGTGGTATTAATGATATTTTGCCAAAAGTGTCTTTCTACACTTTTTTGAGCAAAAGAATTGCCCAATTAAAAAATAAAAAAAATTAAATAACATCGTTCACATAGATAAAATATGTTTCCACAAAAAAAAAAATGTGTTAATCGATGGCATGTGCTGCGGCTCATGATGTTGGTAATGTTGGTTAGGAAAGAATTCAGGAGCTTCTAACTTCTGAGTTTAAAGGGTCTTGTGATTGTGGAACTAAGGTTGAAAATTTGAATTATATTTGTGGGAGATAAAATATGTCAAATGAGATGTTTGGGAAAGTTATGGTTTTTCGAAGTTGTACAATAACGAGACTACGTGGCTAGTTCCATTAGTAGGAGTGACGTATTTGATTGCATTATTTTAAAAAAAATTATCCAATCAACTTTAACTAGATAATTCTTTTTATACAAAAATCCTAGAAGGGTGCTTTAGCCGTGGTATTTTTCTTTACTTAAATATACAAATTAATGCAAATAAAAAATATTTGAAGGATTGGTCAATAAAAAATATAAGAAAATTTTGGAGGCTAAAATAAAATTATTATTTTAGGATCAAGTTTTATATTTATTTAAAGAAATTTTTTCTGGGTTTTTATTTTTTCATCATTAATCTTGGTCAATAACGTCTATTTTTGTGTGATTGGTCAATAACGTATATTTTTGTGTAATCCTTTTGCATATGACTTTGTAAATATGAAAATGTTTTTATGTTGTTTTTTATTTCGAATTTTTTTTGTCTATGTAAATAAAGGGTTTAATGTTGTCCTTTTTAAAAGACATATAATTGTGTCATTTTAAATGAGAGAAAGACACAAACAATAAAAATTATGGGGAAAAAGTGTACAATTTTTTAATTTAAATTTTAAATAAAAAATATTAATTTTTATCTTTCTCTCACTTAAAATGACATAACGTCTTACACCAGTGTAAGAATAACAAGTCTTACATCAAATCTTAACCATTGATTGTCTGCATCTATCGGTTAAGATTTATTATGTCTAACTCATTAATTAATTTTAAATTCCGATTAAATCTCAACCATTAGATGCACACGAAAATCAACGGTTAAGATTTGTTGTAAGATTTATTATTCTTACATCGGTGTAAGTTGATCCTATCCCTATATATATATAGGGTTATATTTATCTCATTCAACATGATATAAATCAAATTCCTACACACACATAACAAAGGTGGGTTCCACCTCCATTTTTTCTCTTTCCAATTATTTGTGGGACCCTCTTATAATTTTGTGTCACTAACATGAGATAATTTATCTCCATCAACATAAGAAAAATATTTCGCATATATATAACTCTTATTTTTAATCTTACTTTTAAATTTGACTATTTATAATTCAAACTGATGAGGTAATGATAGTAACAAAATAGTGACGACCAAATTAAAAATAGATCCACGAATAGAGACTAATTGGATTTTTTATGTATGATTAAGTTGAAAATAAATGTTTTTGATCGGTGCAGTTCAATATGGGCTGGCCGACCAATATGGACTGGGTCAAATCACACACGGTTAAAGAATGCAGAATTTGGTTGAGGTATAATGCTTTGTGGGCTGATGATTACTGCTATGTCATGAATTAGCGTTGAGCTTTCTTGGCGCGATATTTTTGGCTGGGATCAATGCTAGGCTTATGTTGTATCAATGCTAGGCTTATGTTTAAGTCAGTATCAATGCTAGGCTTATGTTGTATTCTTGCCGGAATTAGATTGTTACACCTGGGTGTGTACCCCTTGCTTATATAGCAAGTCTTTATGTCACCTTTGGTAGGCGGTATGCCTTCTGATTAGCTGTTCCTGAGCTGCAGACTTATCTGTCTCAGCTGGTATCTTTCTGGCTATACTCCTATAAAATGGGCTACCTTCTTAGAGCAGTGGCAAGCTGGAGCTGTCTTTCGTGTGTTAGCTTATAGCGCGGTGGATCTTGGTTCTATAGGGTTCTTCATTAGTGCTCAAGTTTATTTAAGGCGATTTAGGCGCGATGAGGCCATTGCGTCATTAGGTCTTTATGCACGATGAAGACATTGCACGTTTCTTCGAGCCTGTATGTTTCCGGGCCTTTTATGGGATTTAACCTTTTTTGCGTCTATTGTAGTTTATCCAGATCAGTTTTGTTGAAAGATAAAAAATATATTTTAATCTTTCATGTTTAGATGGAATATCAAACAAGTAACATTTTAAAAATATTTGGACAACTTCTGTAAAAAGGAATTTTTGAGAAGCATAAATTTTGACTTAATAAAAGATTTTTTTTTAGTAACTCGTTCAAACAAAAGTATTTTTTTTACCAAAATAATCGCATCCAAACGAGACTTTTGTAGTAGATGGATTAATCAATTTCTTTTATTAGTGGCAAATCCTTGGTAATTATGTGAATTAAATTGGCTGTCATTGTTAACTAAGTTTTTAACTATGCAGCTGAGAGATTAGGTAGGGGCATTGTAACTGATGCAATTACTACCCCAATAGTGAATGCTTCTGCCTACTTCTTCAAAAAGACCTCTGATCTGATTGATTACAAGGTACTCTTCTCTTGGAGCATTTTATTAAAATTTATTCATCAAATTCATGAAATTCAGAAATTGTCATGAGAAGGAATCAGTGGGAAAAAAGTGAAAATTGCTAAAAGACACAAATATGACATGGGCTATAGGTGTTGTAAATGATAGCTAGGGTCAATACAAATAATGCATTGTTACTTTAATCATCTTTATTTATTTTATTTTTTATTTTCAAGGAGAAACGCCAATTTAGTTTTGAATATGGGAGATATGGAAACCCAACGACAGTGGTTTTAGAAGAGAAGATGAGGTTTGTGTTTGATTTCATTCTCTTTACATTCTTAAATGTTATTCTATATACGTTTCATTAAAGGGTTTTATAATTCTCATTTAACATGAGAATTTGAGTTTTCCTACACACCCTTCGATTTCCGTGTCAACGTGGGTCCTACACATAATTTTTTCTAACATATGGGACCCAGATACTTTTTGTCTCTACAACATCATACTTCAATTCTCATGTTGAATGAGAAATATAAAACCCTTCATTAAATGTGTAGCACATAAGTGTTAAAATTATAATTCCAGTGCTAGACAGTGATATAATTCACATAGCTGATGTGGTGTACATATTCAATGGGACAGAACAAGAGAAAGAGATTTTTATTGCTAACACTTAAGAATTACCCTACATGATTGTTATGATCATGGATACTTAAGAGTCTTTTCTGAAGCAGTGTACTAGAGGGTGCTGAATCAACTTTGTTCCTAGCATCTGGGATGTGTACTAGCACGGTTATGTTGATGGCACTGGTTCCAGCTGGTGGACATATTGTGACCACCACAGATTGCTATAGGAGAACCAGAATATTCATTGGGAACGTGCTTCCAAAGATGGGAATCACGGTATATATGATTCACTTTGGTTGTTTATAGTATTTCGTTTTATCTGAAACTGCTACTTTTGTTGTTATGTTTCTTCAGGTGACTAGGATTTCTTAAACTTACTTAAAGAGTGTATTTAAATCTAGATTAGCTTGTTTTAATTTTTTTAAGAGCGGCTAATGGTTATAAACTCATTAAAATTTCCACTTTGCTGAATAGGCCACTATAATTGATCCTGCTGACGTTGGTGCCTTGGAACGCGCATTGGAACAGAACAATGTCAGTGGTGGAGGGAAATATCTATTGTGCAACCGTTGCACAATAGACTCCATGCGTCTAACCAATTAAAATGAAGCAAAAAGCTGTGTTGTCCGTACGGAAAACGAAAATAATATTTTTGATTCCACTTGTCATTTTCTTACTTGCAGATCTACCTACTACCGCCGTGTAGAAGATGATCTCGTGGTGGAGAGAGTAATTGGTTTCTTTCTGTGAAGTTTCTCTTTTGATTTCTTTTGAAATAATGAATAGTATTGAGTTCATATGATATGCTATATTAGGGATTGTTTGGTGTGATGTATAAGGCATGATAGTATAAGTTTATATTATACGTTATGATATTTTCAATTATTTGGTGTTAGCATCGTATAGTATAAGCTTATACAGCAGGATTTCTTTATACATCAAAATGATGTATAACTTAATCCGGCCTAGGAGTGGTGGATTAGGCCCGATAAGGGGTTGATGTATTAATATTGCTTACAAGTACAATTTCCAAGAACTAATATATCATTTCAATATTTATAAATTAAAATAATTTTTTTTAATATATTAATTTTTAAAATATTAGAATATATTATCTTATACAATATCATACCAAACTCGGAATAATATTAAAATTTAATCATGTCTCGTAAATGTGTGCAGGTTTCATTATACTTCGCTGAGACTCCTACCAATCCATTTCAAAGATGTGTTGACATTAAACTTGTTTCAGAGCTTTGTCACAAAAAAGGGACTTTGGTGTGCATTGATGGTACTTTTGCCACACCTATAAACCAAAAGGCCCTTTCCCTTGGAGCTGATCTTGTAGTGAACTCTGCAACAAAATACATTGCTGGACATCATGATGTAAGTTTGTGTGACCAATGGTGGAGTTGTGTTATGAAAAAAAAAATAATGTTTAGAAACATTAAAATGTTTATGCAATTGAAGTTGGTTTTGTATTGGATGGTTGGATTGTATATATTTTTTCACTTGTTAAATCAAAATTCATGAAAAGAATCACTTGTTAAACACTTGTTTGCCAAAATATTCAATCTACATTTCAATCATTCATAGTTAAGCTTTAAGGAACCTTTTTTTTTTTACCTACGTTTCAGGTCCTTGCTGGTTGCATAAGTGGTTCAGAGAAGTTGATTTCACAAGTGCGTAGTTTGCATTTCATTTTGGGTGGTACACTTAGCCCGGTGAGTCATTTCTACAGATCTATGCCCTGCCTTTGTTGATATATGTAAGCTAAGTCTTTCCATGGAAAGATATATATAAATTGATTTGTTATGCTGACATAATAACAGAATTCAGCATACCTAGTCCTTAGAGGAATGAAAACGCTGCATCTTCGTGTACGGCAACAGAATTCATCAGCAATGAAAGCAGCCAAAATTTTAGAGGCACATCCTAAGGTACCAAGGGAATTGATACATACGATGTCTTGTCTCATCCCCTTACCTGTTTGAGACATTTTGAATGGTACTGTATATGTAACTGGTAAAGTTGTTCCTGTGTGATTGAAAAGTCACGAGTTTGAATATGAAAACATCATGTTTGCAATTATGCAAGAATAAGACTGCGTAAAAGAATTGCTCTCGTCCCAGCCTTGTTAGTTGGGGTGTAATGAGGAGTTTTCTTTTTATTTTATTGTACAAATAAGTGGCATGATGGATAAATGATAGAAGTAACAATATGCTTGCGCGATGGAAACTGGCCTATTCTGAAATTTTGATGTTTCGAGCACTTAATTTTAAATGTAAATTCCTTCTTTGTCTGTTGTGAGCTTGTATATTTGTTTATTGAGGTAGGATATTCTTACTACTAATTTTTTCTACTACCACTCTAATTATCATTGGATTCAAAAGTTATTTTTCTTTTTCTCTCACTTAGTTCAACTTTTCCTCTATACAATGATGATTAGAGTGGTAGTAGAAAAAAATATCATATCTCATTTATTTATACTATTGTTGTTGTTACTTTTTTTTTGTGAGGGTTTTAAAATGATAATGTGAGACTCAACATCTCATGTAAATTGGTTTTACTTGCATGGTGTTATTGGCAGGTGAAGAGCGTTTACTATCCAGGTTTGCGAAGTCATCCTGAACATGAGATTGCCAAGAGACAGATGACTGGTTTTGGTGGTGTTGTCTGTTTTGAAGTATGATTTGCTATTCCATTGTGGTTGCTACCAGTTGTCATTTTCATTCTAAGTATGTTGTTGATCTTATTATTTTTGGCAATTCTGATAGTTCTGAATATTGATAATCATGCAGATTGATGGAGATATAATGAAAACCATGGAATTTGTTGATTCGTTGAAAATCCCATATATTGCTCCATCCTTTGGTGGCTGTGAGAGCGTTGTGAATCAGCCTGCTATCATGTCTTATTGGTACTTGCTCAAATTCCTTGTCATATTTATGCATGATTTAACATTAAAAAGACTACATGAAGACGGTATAAATGAAATGACATATTAATACAAGCGTTTTATATATCTCATATTAAATGAGAATTGAAATATCATGTTGTAGAGATAAAAAGTAAGTGAGACCCATGTGTTAGAAAAAATTAGATGTAGGACCTATGTCAGTACGGAAATCAAAGGATGTGTAGGAAAGTTTGAATTTTCATGTTAAATTAGAAATATAAAACCCTTAATATAAACTTTTAAGGTTTTAGGTTGAGACCTAGCGTCGAACTAAGTTACTGTGGTGGATTATATTAATATAGGTTTATCATCTACATCTAACATTACCACAAAAAATTTCGTACACACACACAACATTTTGTGGGGCCCGCAGCAACAAAAAAAAAACTCTAACACGCAAAACGAATTTCTATAACATAACACAATTACTTTTCCTACAACATAACTCTTATAAAACCCTATTAATATTTATGTATTTCGGAGCAGGGATCTTCCTCGGTCAGAAAGAGCAAAGTATAAAATTTATGACAACTTGGTTCGCTTCTGCTTTGGAGTTGAAGACTATGAGGATTTGGAGGAAGATATCCTGCAGGCTCTGGAAGCTATATAGGCCGTAATCACCTACCTTTTTTTATTGCTTGTTAAGTCCTTTTTCTTGTTATTGTGTCCGGTGTTAATCAATTGAATTTTGATCATTGAATGTTCTCTTGGGGCTTTAAGTTATAATGAATTGCTGAAACCTCCATTTGATGTTTGATCATGCATAAATAAAGGGACGCTGGTGATTAAGTCAATTGTTAATTGGGGTTGATTACATACATTTCGTGTTTGGATTTTCGTCAAAGAATCTTGTTTAGACCTCAGTTTTTCTTGCTCTTCAAACGAAATTTTGCCATAAAATCCAAATTGTTTGGCATGCCTTGCCAGAATTCACAAAAAGGCACTAAAGCATTTTATGATAAAACATTCTAAATTTAATCCAGTAATCAACAAATTGAACTATTAGTATTACGGGAAGGATATTGTAACAACCAATTAGTGTTATTACCAATATTACTAGCAATTAATTTCACCGTTAAATCGATTATATTGATCCAACGGTTATATTTATTTCCATCTTTGTATGGTTATGATTCCTTATATTTAATACTTTATATTTATTTTCACCATTGTATGGTCATGATTTTTCCATATTTAATGCTTTCACATTAAATATAGGAAATCATGACCATACAAATATGTGGAAATAAATATAACCGTTGGATCAACATAATGGATCTAACGGTGAAATTGATCAATAGTAACATTGGTTGTAACACTAATTGGTTGTTATAATATTATATCCCTAGTATTAAAAGAAGAAGACAATATATATTAAGTCAAATAAAAATGGATAAACCAGCTGATGAATTATATTTCATGATTAAACTCTTAACTCAATGCCGAAGCTATTGGAGTTCATATTTTCTGATAAAATGAATCTTACTTCTCATTGATGCATCAGCTTCTTCTTATACACATTGTTACTATACAACTAAAAAGCAGGGGATCATACCCAAAGAATATAACAGAAAACTAACTACTCTATAGCTGTAAAAAAACTGAAAGCCAAGTGGCACTAACTTAAAGCCAGGTGGCACTAACTGCTCTTGTGTGCTAATACCCCCACAAACTGGACTGTGAATGTCATGAACACCCAGTTTGGAGAAAAGTGTCTGAAACAATGTTGGAGGATGAGGTTTAGTGAAGAAGTCCGCTAACTAAGCATCAGATGAAATTGGTAACAGATGCAACAAACCAGAATGGATCTTCTCACGGGTCACATGGCAATCTATTTCGATATGCTTTGATCTTTCATGAAATGTAGGGTTATGGGCAAGAGCTATAACAGATTGGCTATCACAATACACTTCTGCAGGTCGAATCCATGGGATGCCTAAGTCTCGAAGAAGGAACTGAAGCCACTGTAATTCACAGGTCAAGCTGGCTAAGGCACAGTATTCGGCCTCAGATGATGATTGAGATATGTTGGGTTGTTTCTTAGAGCGCCAAGAAACTAATGAAGTTCCTAAGTAAACATAGTATCCTGTAATTGATTTTCGAGAGTCAGGACATGAGCCCCAATCAGAATCAACAAAGGCACGAATGCTGATATCATTGGATGTAGAGAAAAATAGACCAGCAGCTGGATTTCCTTTCAAGTAGCGCAATACATGATGGGCTGCTTGTAAATGAATATCCATTGGCTTAGATACAAACTCGCTAAGACGATTAACTGAGAAGGAGATGTTTGGGTGAGTGGTTGTGTTGTAAAGGAGCTTTCCTATTAATCGTCTGTAGGCAGTAGGATCATCGTGTAGTACCATCATTGGAAGTCAACTTTAAAGAAGGATCCATAGGGGTGGAAACTGGTCTAGAACCAAGGAACTTAGTTTCTTCTAGAATTTCCAGCCTGTACTTCCTTTGATTGATAATTAACCCAGTTGAAGAATGAGAGATTTCCAAACCAAGGAAATATCGAAGAGGACCAAGGTCTTTGATTTTAAATTGAGCATCCAAGTAGCTTTTGACTCTGATAACATATTGGAGTTCATATTTTCTGATAAAATGAATCTTACTTCTCATTGATGCATCAGCTTCTTCTTAATTACATTATAGGGTTTATCATCTATCATTTAACATGACCAGAAAAATTTTCCTACACTCACAACATTTTGTGGGGTCCACAGCAAAAAAAAAAAAACTCTGGCACGCAAAACGAATCTCTATAACATTAGACAATCACTTTTCCTACAACATAACTCTTATAAAACCCTTCATTGTAACTATACAACTAAAAGCAGGGGATCATACCCAAAGAATATAACAAAAAACTAACTGCTCTACAACTGTAAAAAAATGAAAGCCAGGTGGCACTAACTAAAAGCCAGATAGCAATAAGGGGGTGTTTGGTTCCTCGACTTTGTGGAGAAAGATGGGTAAATTGGAAGTGGGTTTGTTGGTTCACTGTGTTTGGTTCAATAGGATTCTTACATTGCTATCTATCTCACTTCCCTAGTTAAGCCATTTGCAAGGCTATCTGAGCCAAGAAAGCATGCCAAATTTACCCACTTCCAGCATGGTATTATGAATTATCTAGCTATATGTGAAAATCTGACAAGCCATCAATGACCATGATACCCTCTTAACTCATTTCTCAATCTAACCATCATCCCCAGCTGTAAGCAAGCTGCAACTATGAAAGAGACTACTGTTACTAGTTCAGCATAACGCACACCAGATTTTCAATTCACAACAAAAAAGTCACAAAACTTTTAGCACCAAATTTGGCATTCTTCCTTCCTCTTCATTCTAAATCCTTCACTCTTTCTTATTCTCACAGACAGCACAACACAAACCGATAAAGTCACAGACACCAACAACAACCACCTCTCTCTCTCTCTGGGAGTCTCTCTATCTTTCTATCTTTCCTTCGTCCACTCCCTCAAATCTTCATTACATTACATTACCCATTTGCCCCTCACATTGTCACTCTAACTAATTTCTCTCTTTTACACTTTCATTTTTCCCCTCTTCTTCTTTTTCTTCTTCCTCTTATTGTGCATCATCACCACCTCCACCACTCTCACTCCTTCTTCTTATTTTACACAGATCGATTACAAGGAAAGAGATTTTTTCGTTTTTTTTGAAGATATGGTCGTTGGCAAATAGACGTTGGGAGATGACATATAGATGCTGGGAGATGACATTGGGTAAAGGGTACTTATTAAAAATTATGACTGTAGAAGGTTATTTTGGTAATATTAACTTGTTTTCCCATCTCTATTTTATTTCCAACCAAACATAAATTTTATAAAAATTATCTAATTTCTCCGGTAAAATTTTTCCCAACCAAACAATTATTTTTTACATTTATCTGTCTATCTCACTTTCTAATTATTTCTTTATGTATAACATTTTCCTTTCATTCTTAAAATTTCTCCTAAATCAAACGCCTCCTAAGTGCTCTTGCATGCTAATAGAAGCACATATACTTTAATTTTTCGGAAAAGAGGACAACATCCCAACAGTTATATTCTATCCACAACTACTGTATACAAGGGCTCTAAGACTAATCATTGACAACAAGATCCAACCACTGCAAGCAATAATTAAAAAAGTTTTATAATATTGTTGTGGACTATTTCTTGACGGGTCACATTCATGTAGCTCATATAACCAGTGCATAAGGATCAGATAATTTAGATCATTCTGTAATGAGTGTCAGACTCCGTTGTAAGTTGATCATTCTTTTATGTATGTATAACAGTAAAATTTACTTTTCTCTTTATTGGAATCAATGTTTAATAGTAAATGTAAGACTTACATTATTATAAGTTATCATTGTGGTATGCATAACAGTGAAATTAACTTTTCTCTATTTTTTGGGCTGTAGCTACTTTGCCTTAAAGGTGTGCAAATTTTAATACTATTGTTATGACGTTTATTCTGACATATCGTGTTCGACACTTTCCAACACTCTCGGATATTCCGATACTTCCTGACATTCCAACATGCATTATAGAAATTCAAAAAGAGATTCAAAGGTTGCGTTGCGTTGAATTTTTAATTCCAACTATTAGATTTATTAGATTATGATCACCATTTTATTGAATTTAATATTAATATTTGGGATATCTAATATTTTTTTCGAAATTTATGAATATTATAAGTTTAGATTAATTTTTATAAATATAATATACATTACATAAATTAAAAATATTATTTAATATCAAAACGTGTCCTAACGTGTCAAAATCTAACAATTTTTAGAATTAACGTGTCAGAGTATCGTGTTATATAGTATCACATGTCTCATATCGGTATCGGTGCTATATACGTCGTGACTGACGCAATGAGTAACGTGGTGGTTAAAGGTAACTGTTTAAATTTCAAAATTGAAAGTTTCAGCCTTTTAGCCTTCGGATGTAATTGCCAAAACAATATTGTATATTTGTATACATCTCCAAAATACAAGTACCGAGATAATACAATATAGCTAGGATATTGTAGAATTGGAACCTATTAAATCACATTTACGTAAAAGGAAAGTTTATATTAAAACAAAGGTAAGACAAAATAATGAATATATCTATATAAAATAAAGAGTTTTATTAATCTCATGTCATAGAGACAAATTTGTGGGTCCCACCACCTGAAAAATAGAAATAAAAGAAAAGAAAGAGGTGGTACAGTTATCGAAGAGAGTGTAAGAGATAAAATTACCACATATAGCATAAGAGTAGTTTTTTCCTAAAATAAAAGATGATATATATATATATATATATATATATATATATATATATATATGGGAAGGATCCATTTACAAACTTTGTTTATAAATTATACTAAGTATGGCCGGTCATACACACTTGATTGAAGTATGATCGGTCATACTTAGTGTGTATTGTTAGCACCAAATTATATATATTTATATTATATTATTTTATGTTATTTAAGTGTCTTTGGGTTGTTAATTAGTGTTTTTGCAGGTAAATTAAGCCCAATTGAGTTAAGTAAAGACCCATGTAAAAAATAAAGGTAAGAAGTAAAAATGATAATATTTGGCTTGTTACTTACCTATTTTATTTATTTTTTACTTTCAGCTCACTTAAAAAAAAAAGGCAGCATGTGGAAGAAAAAGGAGGGAGCAAATCTGAACCGTTGGATTAAAAAGAAATGGATGGCTGTGATACAGAGAGACTTTTCTGATGTTTTTTAGAAAAAGAAGAGGATATATCAGATGGGATTCATAGATATTAGATATTAGAAAAAATATAGAAAAAGTTTAGTCTGAGTTCTTTGTTCGTTTTACTTTTGTTTTTGAGAACGATTCTGGGTTTTCTTTTTTGTGGTTCTTGAACGTTTCCATCTTTGTCCAAGTTCTTGATCTCGGAGTGCCTTGACAACGCGTCTTCAAGGGAGCAGATCGAGGATCTGCATGCGAAGCTTTCGGTTTCCACACTCCTGCAGATTGTTCACAGTAGATCTAGTTTAGGAAATTGATGTTTGAGGACCGGATCTTCATTACCGAATATTGGTAATGTTTGTTTCCTTACTTTTCGGATTTGTAATGTTTCAGTCAATGGGTTTCTAATTTCTTTTGTTTTCTGGGTATGATTGAATGATTGGATGAATATTTCTTGAAGTTCTTCGTTATTGTTTGTGTTTTCTCATTCGATTGATTCTTTTAACCTTTCAACTCAAGAGATTCATGGGAATGAAACTTGAGTTTTTCAATAGAAATAATTTGGGAAATGCGTTTCTGTTAAGAATCAATTGAACCCTTTTGGATTAAGGATAATCAAAGGTGATTTCTGATAATTTGTCTAGAAAGATTTAGGAACCTTTGGAAAAAGATCTTCTTGAATCTTAATGTTGATTCTGGGAAGTTTCAATTAAACTCGTTGTAGTACTTCAGAAATTGAGATAAACTCGCTGTAGCTTTGAACGAAATTTGCAGGAATGCAAATACTTTTGTGTCATCCATGATTTTAACATACCCAGAAGCCTTTTTACTTTGATTTACTCTTCTTTACCTTTAGATCATATTTTAATAGTTGAATATGAATACAAAAATTCTCTTTTTACCAAAAGCCAATTAAATTCCAATTACAGAATTTTTATTTCAGATTAATAAAAAGAAAAATAATTCAACCTGTTCCCTGAGAACGATAACTCTTTTCTTCGGAAAATATACCTCTCAACAAATGGCGCCGTTGCCGGGGAACGGTGTTTGATTTTTATTTTCTTTTTGTGATTCTGTTTTAGCATTCTTGATAAATATTTTCTTTATTCTTTATTCTTTCTTACGTATTTTCCTTGTTATCTACTGACTCCAATTTCAAGTTCTTGATAGATTCTTGCAGAATTCAATTTTGATTTCAGTAACCAGCAGTGCCACCAGTTTGCTGCTGAATTCTTGAAGATGGCAGAATCGAATCATGGATCTGTTAATGGAGAAAGCATCAATGGGGAAGCCAACCATGCTCTAGTTGTGGTGGATGAAGAGCTTCCCATTGCTGAATATGCTATTCCATCACTTGATGGAGTAATTCCTGGTATAGTCCAACCAGGAGTGGAGGGGAATTTTGATCTCAAACCTGGGATGATACATCTGCTGCAATCCATGAGCCAATACCATGGATTACCTAAGGAAGACCCCCACAAGCATATCACGAAATTCATGAAAATCTCTGATACATTCTCTGTTCATGGAGTGTCCACAGATGCCATGAGGATGAGGCTGTTTCCCTTCTCTCTAGCTGGAGCAGCAGAAGAATGGGTAGAAGATTTGCCTGCACAGTCCATCACCACATGGAAGGAGCTTGGAGAAGCCTTCCTTATGCGGTTCTTCCCACCCACAAAGGTGTGTGATCTGAGGGATGACATCACAGGGTTTAGACAGTATGTTGATGAGTCAATCCATGAGAGCTGGACTAGATTCAAGGGGCTGATGAAAAAGTGTCCTACCCATGGTCTTCCTAAGTGGGCCACCATTCAGATTTTCTATAGAGGATTGAGTCACCAAGGCAAAACTCATTTGGATGCTACTGCCAATGGAATGTTTCTGTTGAAAAGGTATCCAGATGCTTTTGAAACACTTGAGAGGATAAGCCAAAACAGTTGCCAATGGCCTGAACAAAGAGATGAAGCTCCAAAGAAGGCAGTTGGACTTTATGAAGTAAGTGAAATCACTTCCATGGCAGCTGAGATGGCAGCATTGCATAACACTGTTAGGGTTTTAGTCAAGCAAATGGCTGAAACCAAACAACCACCACCTGCTCAAGTGGCTGCAACCACACCAATCTGTTCACTTTGCTATGATGCCCATTTCTTTGAAGAATGCCCAAGTAACCCCTCTTCAGCCTTCTATGTTGGTGACTACAACAGAAACTACAACAATAGAGGAAATTTTAACCAAGGAAAATGGCAGCATCAAGGTGGAAATTTTGGCCAGAATCAAGGCCAAAATTTTTCCCAAAATGTTGGAAATAGAAATCAGAACCAGCCTTTCCAGGGAGGGCAACGACCCTATCAGCCAAAAGTTCCATTTCCACCAGGTTTTAACTCACAAATGCCCCATGATCAGCAAGGGCAATCTAATGCAGAAACTCAGCCTCTTCCAAATGATCAATGGTCAAATCGGATGTTGAAAAATCATGAGGCCATGCTTCAAAGTCATGGAGCAATCTTGAAGAGCTTAGAGACACAAATGGGGCAGATTGCATCCTCTCTTAGCAATAGACCAGTGGGAACCCTTCCTAGTGATACTGAAGCACCAAGGAAAGAGGGAAAGGAATTTTGTCAGGCTCTCCATTTGAGAAATGGAAGAGAGGTTGAACAACCAGAGCATGTTATTAGGCCTTCTACCTTGAGGAAGATGGCAGAACAAGATGTTCAACAAATTGAAGAAGAGGAAGAGCCTAATGTAATTGAAGTGCAAAATCCAGAAAACAACAAGGAGCAGGGTGATTTGGGCAAAACAGAAAAATCAGCACCTAAATCAAAGGGGCCAGCCAAACCTATGCAGAAAGATGATGGCAATTCACCAAGATCAAGGGCAAGGCAGATTCCTTTTCCACAAAGACTTCAGAAACAGAACCAGGAGAAGCACTTTAAGAGGTTCTTAGACATCCTCAAGCAACTCCAGATAAACATTCCCTTTGTGGAGGCCCTTCAACACATGCCAAGCTACATCAAATTCATGAAGGACATCCTATCAAGGAAGAGGAGAATAGAAGAGTTCGAAACAGTGGCACTTACCAAAGAATGCAGCAGCATTGTCTCTACAAAAGTGCCTCCTAAAATGGAGGATCCAGGTTCTTTCACTATTCCATGTGTTATAGGAGATAGGTATATTGGTAGAGCTTTATGTGATTTAGGCTCTAGCATTAATTTGATGCCTGCTTCTATTTTTAAGCAATTAGGAATAAAATCTGCACCCACAACATTAACCCTCCAATTAGCTGACAGGTCCATTGTATACCCTGAAGGTAAGGTGGAAAATATTTTGGTAAAAGTGGACAAATTTATTTTTCCAGCTGACTTCATAATCCTTGATTGTGAAGTTGATGAAAATATTCCTATTATAGTAGGAAGACCATTCTTAGCTACAGGGGGTGCAATGATAGATGTTAAAAAAGGAGAGTTGACAATGAGGGTTAATGATGACACTATGACCTTTAGTGTTTTTAAGGCCATGAAATATGTAGATGATGATGTTGATGATTGTTCTGCTATTTCTGTCATTGATAATTTGGTTGCTGCCCATTTTCAAGAAAATTTTGAAATAAAGAACTCTGTCTGTGATTCTGCCATTTTTGAATTTTATGAAAATAATGCATCTGATCATGATCATGCATGTGCATTAAGGTCTTACCCAACTAAGTTCTTTGGTGATAAACATTTTGAGTCTCTTGAACTTCATGAGAGAATCACCAAACCTCTTAAACCTTCCATTGTGGAACCACCTGAAGTGGAGTTGAAAGAACTCCCAACTCACCTTAAATATGCTTTTCTAGGAAGAGACAATACTCTCCCTGTCATTGTAGCAGCTGCCCTTAAAAATAATGAGGAAAATCAGCTCCTGAATGTACTAAAAAATCACAAAAGAGCCATTGGTTGGACCATGGCTGATATTAGAGGAATTAGTCCTACTTTCTGTATGCACAGGATAAGGCTAACAGATGAGAATGCCAGTTCTATTGAGCCTCAAAGAAGGCTCAATCCAACCATGAAAGAAGTGGTCAAAAAGGAAGTAATTAAATGGTTGGATGCTGGTGTGATATATCCTATTTGTGATAGTAGTTGGGTGAGCCCTTTGCACTGTGTCCCTAAAAAGGGAGGTATCACAGTTGTGCTCAATGACAAAAATGAGCTCATTCCTACTCGAACCATAACTGGTTGGAGAATTTGTCAGGACTTTAGGAAATTAAATGCTGCTACTAAAAAAGACCATTTCCCCTTACCCTTCATAGACCAAATGCTTGACAAGCTTGCTGGCCAAGAATATTTCTGCTTTCTTGATGGGTATTCTGGTTATAACCAGATACCCTTAGCTCCAGAAGACCAGCACAAAACAACATTCACATGTCCATATGGCACATTTGCATTTAGGAGAATGTCTTTTGGCCTTTGTAATGCTCCTGCCACCTTTCAAAGGTGCATGACTGCAATTTTTAATGACATGATTGATGAATATGTAGAAGTCTTCATGGATGACTTTTCTGTATTTGGAAATTCATTTGAAAAATGCTTGCTGAATCTGTCTAGAGTTTTACAGAGATGTGAGGAGACTAATTTGGTTTTGAATTGGGAGAAATGCCATTTTATGGTGCAAGAGGGTATAGTCCTAGGCCATAAGGTTTCAAAATCTGGTTTAGAGGTGGATAAGGCTAAGATTGCACTCATTGAAAAGCTACCTCCACCTAGAGATGTCAAGGGAATAAGAAGCTTCTTAGGCCATGCAGGGTTTTATAGAAGATTTATAAAGGATTTCTCTAAGGTAGCTAAGCCCTTAAGTAGCTTATTGGAGGTTAATAAACCCTTTAATTTTGATGAGCCTTGCTTGAAGGCTTTTGAAGAATTAAAAACCAAACTGATTTCAGCCCCCATAATTGTGGCACCAGATTGGTCCTTACCTTTTGAGGTGATGACTGATGCTAGTGATTGGGCTCTAGGTGCTGTGCTAGGGCAGAGGAAGGATAGGATTTTTCATTCCATTTATTATGCAAGCAAGGTCTTGCAAGGTGCCCAATTGAACTATACCGTGACTGAAAAAGAGCTCCTTGCAGTGATATTTGCATTTGAAAAATTCAGGAGCTATTTGTTTGGGGTAGAGGTGATTGTACACACTGACCATTCTGCAATAAAATACTTAATGGAAAAGAAAGATAGCAAACCAAGGCTTATTAGATGGATGTTACTCCTACAAGAATTCCAAGTAAAAATTGTAGATAGGAGTGGCACCCAAAATCAAATAGCTGACCATTTGTCTAGGCTTAAGTCCAACAAAACAGAGCAAGATTCTGCACCAATCAGGGACATGTTCCCTGATGAGTCTTTATTAGCCTTAAGCTCCTCAAACACCCCTTGGTATGCTGACTTTGCCAATTACTTGGCAGCAGGTGTGATGCCTGATGATTTGAACACACATAAAAGAAAGAAATTTCTCCATGATGTGCAATTTTATTTTTGGGATGATCCACATTTATTTAAAAAATGTGCTGACCAGGTTTTGAGGAAATGTGTTCCAGAATTGGAGCAAAACCAAATTTTGCACAGCTGCCACAATTCTCCATATGGAGGACATTATGGTGGGGTAAGGACTGCAGCCAAGGTGTTGGAATCTGGCTTTTATTGGCCAAGCATTTTTAAGGATGCCTATACAATAGCTAGTAAGTGTGATAGGTGTCAGAGGACTGGCAATATCACACGAAGGAATGAGATGCCTCTAAATCCTATTCTTGAGGTTGAAGTGTTTGATGTGTGGGGGATAGATTTCATGGGTCCCTTTCCTCCTTCAAATGGTAATAAATACATTCTTGTAGCTATAGACTATGTATCCAAGTGGGTGGAGGCAGTGGCCTTACCCACTAATGAAACCAAAACAGTGTGCAAGTTCCTAAAGAGCTACATTTTTACAAGGTTTGGTACACCTAGATGCATAATTAGTGATGGAGGCAGCCACTTCATAAGTAGGCAGTTTGAAAGCCTCCTAACTAAGTATGGTGTCAAACATAGGGTGGCAACACCCTACCACCCACAAACAAGTGGTCAGGTGGAGGTTACTAATAGGGAGATAAAGAAAATTTTGGAAAAGGTAGTTGGTCCTTCTAGAAGGGACTGGTCACTTAAGCTAGAAGACTCCCTGTGGGCATATAGAACAGCCTATAGAACTCCAATAGGTTGCTCACCATATAGACTCATTTTTGGTAAGGCATGTCACTTACCATTAGAGTTGGAATACAAGGCCTATTGGGCTCTTGCAAGGCTGAATATGGATTACAAGGAATCCTCAGAGAATAGGTTGCTTCAGTTAAACAACTTAGATGAATTTAAAATGAACTCATATGAAAATGCTAAGTTGTACAAAGAGAAAATGAAAAGATGGCATGATAATCTAATTCAGGAAAGATGTTTTGAACCAGGCCAAAAGGTGTTGTTGTTTAATTCTAGGCTTAAACTTTTTCCTGGAAAACTGAAGTCAAGATGGTCTGGCCCCTTTGAAATTGTGGAAGTTTTTCCACATGGGGCAATAGAGATTCAAAGTGCCAAAGATGGTCGAAGGTTCAAGGTAAATGGCCAGAGACTGAAAGTCTATCAAGGTGAGCCTATAATCAGGGACAAGGCAATTGTTCCTCTGGTAGAGCCTTCTTAACTGTCCTTGTTTTGTTGCAGTAGATTTTAATTAGTTAGTTAGTTTGTTTTGTTTGTTTTGTTGTGTTTTGCTCAAGTTTAAAATGAATCTGTAGTCTGTCATATAGGTGTTTTGTATAAAAAAGCTGTCATGTATCAGTGTTGTCTTCTTTTCATCCAATGTGAATTGTCCAAAATAGTCCAGAATTGCTGAGTATAAAAGGTGAGAGTGAGCAAATAATTAAGTTTGGGGTAGGTGTGTGCTACCTATGATCATTCAATTCAATTCCATAGCTCATTCAGTTGCACATACCTGTTAAAAAAATTTTGTGTGCACTGACTGCTGTTTTTTGAAAAGGAGGTAGTTTGATCTGTTTATTTTTTTTTAAAAAAAATAACATAGAGGGCAATCTGAACGCTAGCCATCAGGGAGTGTTCTCTGTTTGCTCTGTTTTATTTTTTTTATTATTTTCTCTATGGCTATCGATTACACCCTTTGGGCTTGATGTAAGTCCAGAAGTGTAATGGAGTGAGATTGGTTCCCATTCATCCTTTGGCCTTCTCACCGAGAATCCAAGTTCTTTAGAGGGTAAGATGAGCCCAACAAATGTGTTCACGGTGAGTAGAGTTGATTATGTATTGGGTTTCCATCAATGAATTTAGCCCAAATGAATTAAAACATTTCAGCCAATGTCTTTTTATTAAATTGGGCCTTGTTCTAAATTTACCAGCCCATTCGTATTCAACCCACCAATTAATTAATTAATTAATTAATTAATTTATTAAGTTATTTTAAAAATCTGATGAAGTCAGAATTTTTATTTTATTTATTTATTCTATTTATTTTATTATTTTTATTTTTATTTTATTTTTATTCTTTCTGTTCTTTTCTTCTTCCCTCAACCTTTCTTCTTCTTGCCAATGCACTGCGCACCACAGCTGCCCAACCATTAAAGCACCTCTGGGAAATTGTGAGCAGCTAGTGAAAAGACAACTGCTTTTAGAGTGGGGATGTAACTTGACTTGCT
>JAVKPL010002511.1:0-18595 GCA_032173675.1 Gastrolobium villosum
CATACCTATTTGGTTCAGTTAGGTATTGCTCAAGTTGTACGAAATAATACCTGTTAACCAGTGCAACCTGTAGGCTTGAGTCTTGCTATCATGCCACAACTTAGTCTTCTTTTTGTAAATCTGTGCACTTTCATATGCAGTCCTTCTGAACTCATCAAGCTCATTCAGCTGAAGTATTCTTTTCTTTTGAGCTCCTGATGGTTCAAAATTTAAAAACCTTATAGCCCACAAGGCTTTGTGTTCTAACTCCACTGGCAAATGACAAGGTTTGCCATACACCAATTGATAAGGTGACATGCCAATAGGAGTTTTGAACGCAGTTCTGTACGCCCAGAGTGCATCATCAAGCTTCTTAGCCCAATCTTTCCTAGAAATTCCCACTGTCTTTTCTAGGATTCTTTTTATCTCCCTGTTGGAGATTTCAACTTGCCCACTAGTCTGGGGATGATATGGTGTGGCTAATCTGTGTCTCACCCCATATTTAACTAGCAAGCTTTCAAACTTTTTATTACAAAAGTGGGTACCTCCATCACTGATAATAGCCCGAGGTACTCCAAACCTTGTAAAAATATTTTTTCTCAGAAAAGTGACAACCAATTTAGCATCGTTGGTGGGAAGAGCAACAGCTTCCACCCACTTTGAGACATAATCCACAGCAACAAGGATATACTGGTTGGAATAAGATGAGGGAAATCGCCCCATGAAGTCAATGCCCCATACATCAAACAGCTCTACCTCTAATATGTTACTCAGAGGCATCTCATCCTTGCGTGAAATATTACCCGTTCTCTGACACTTATCACATTTTTCCATACAATCCCTCGCATCTTTGAAAAGTGTCGGCCAATAGTAACCGCTTTGCAAGACTTTCTGAGCGGTTCGATTGCCTCCAAAGTGGCCTCCATAGTTGGAAGCATGGCAATGCCACAAGATCTGACTCATCTCAAACTAAGGGACACATCTGCGAATGATCTCATCAGCACATTGAAAATAGAGATGCGGATCATCCCAGAAATACCTCTTTACATCTCGCAAAAATTTCTTTTGTTGTTGCTTCGTAAGGTTAGGAGGCAACTCCCTCACAACTTTGTAATTGGCGAAGTCTGCGAACCATGGAGGAACAAAGACTGTCATTACCTTTTCATCAGGAAAATAGTCATCAATTTATTTTTCTGGACTATCTTGTAACTCTTTTGCCTGAATTCGGGAGAGATGATCAGCCACTTTGTTCTCCACTCCAATCTTGTCTCGGATCTCCAAATCAAACTCTTGAAAGAGTAGCATCCACCTCAGCAATCGTGGTTTAGCATCCTGCTTAGTCATCAAAAACTTAATAGCAGAATGGTCAGTGAAAACAATGATTTTAGATCCTAACAAATAAGGTCTAAATTTGTCCAATGCATAAACTACTGCTAACATTTCTTTCTCAGTTGTTGCATAATTAACCTGAGCATCATTCAAGACTTTGCTAGCATAGTAAATGACATGTAACAATTTTTCCTTACGCTGACCAAGGACTGCACCAATTGCATAAGCACTGGCGTCACACATGAGTTCAAACGGAAGATTCCAATCAGGAGCTGTAAGCACAGGAGCTGTAGTAAGCTTATCTTTCAACAAATGTAATTGCCTTTGAACATGCATCATCAAACACAAACTCCGAGTCCTTCACCAAGAGTTGGCTCAATGGTTTAGCAATCTTAGAGAAACCCTTGATGAACCGCCTGTAAAAACCTGCATGTCCTAGGAAACTCCTAATAGCATTTACATTTTGGGAAACAATTAACATCAATTTTGGATTTAGAGATTTTTTTTCCCAGCACTATACCTTCATTTACCATAAAATGGCACTTTTCCCAATTCAGAACAAGATTAGTCTCATTACATCTCTTTAAGACTTTAGACAAATTATTCAAACAAGAATCAAAGCTTGAACCAAAAACAGAGAAGTCATCTATAAATACCTCAAAACATTTCTCTACCATATCAGAAAAGATAGAGAGCATACACCTTTGGAAAGTGGCAGGTGCATTGCAAAGGCCAAACGACATCTTCTGTATGCGAAGACTCCAAATGGGCAAGTGAAAGCTGTTTTTTCCTAGTCTTCAGGAGCTACAGGTATTTGGTTGTAGCCTGAATAACCATCCAAAAAGCAATAATAAAAGTGGTCCGCCAGTCTCTCCAGCATTTGATCAATAAAAGGTAGTGGAAAATGATCTTTCCGAGTAGCTGTGTTCAACCTTCGGTAGTCTACACACATTCTCCAACCTGTGATAGTTCTAGTTGGAATCAACTCTTGCTGTGCATTTGTGACTACTGTCACACCACCTTTTTTTGGTACTGTTTGAACTGGGCTTACCCAAGCAGCATCAGAGATTGGGTAAATCATTCCTGCATCAAGAAGCTTTACAACTTCCTTTCTCACCTCCTCCTACATTGTTGGGTTTAATCTTCTTTGTGGTTGTCTCACGGGTTTGATATCATCCTCCATGAGAATCTTATGTGTGCAAAAAGAAGGATTTATACCCTTCAAATCAGTAATAGACCATCCTATGGCAGTCTTGTGAGCTTTCAAAACATCAACTAGCTCCTTTTCTTGGTCTGAAGAGAGATCTTTGTTAATTATTACTGGATAAGTATCATCATCTCCCAGGAACACATACTTCAAAGTGTCGGGCAAGGGTTTCAATTCAACCTTAGGGGCCCCAATCTCTAAATCTTCACCTTTTTCTTTTAGTACTTCCACAGCAATTCCTTCTTTTTCAAAGGGTACATGATCACGAGCTCTTAACTCATAATCAATCTCTTGAGGACGCTCCTTCTTATGTTGCACTGTTTCATGAAAAGAATCAACCTGGAAACAATCATTATTCTCAGCAGGTCTCTTCATAGCTTCATAAACATTGTAGATGATCTCCTCATCATTCATTCTCAGTTTGATCATCCTTTGTTCAACATCAATTAAAGCACGGGCTGTAGCCAAAAAGGGTCTTCCTAAGAGCATGAGCTTCTCATTTCCTTCTCCCATATCTAACACCACAAAGTCCGCAGGAAAAATAAACTTATCAAACTTGACAAGAATATCTTCTATAATCCCATTAGATTTTCTCACAGATCTATCAGCCAATTGGAGAGATACCTCTGTAGGCTTTAATTCCTCAATCTCCAAAGATTTATATACGGAGAAAGGCATCAAATTAATACTAGCCCCAAGATCACATAAGGCTTTTCCAATGCCAATATCACCAATAGCAATAGGGATATTAAAACTCCCCGGATCACTAAGCTTATCTGGAATCTTTTGCTGAATAAAAGCACTGCATTCCTCAGTGAGTGTTACAGTTTGGCATTCTTGTAGTTTCTGCTTTTTGGATAAAAGATCCTTCATAAATTTTGCATATCCAGGCATATTTGCTAGAGCTTCAGCAAAAGGAATATTGATGTGCAGCTTCTTGAAAATGTCCAAGAATCTATCATAATGTTTGTTATAGGCTCCCTTCTTGAATCTTTCTGGGTAGGGTGCCTTATACATCACATATTCATGGCTTAACTCGTGCTTTTTCTTTGCCACAGCCAGTTGTTCTTCAACCTGTTCTTTCTCAGCAACAACTTCCTTTTTCTTTTCGTGCACAATTACCTCAATCTCTGGTTCAACTGCTTGCTTATTCTGCTCTTCCTTTCCATTTGTTTTGTCTTCCATATTTACAGCTGGTTTTATTGGAACTGTCAACACTTTACCACTTCCTGTGGTAATAGCCATACAGTCATCCTTTGGATTGATAACTGTATTGCTTGGAAAGGTACCTGGAACTCTTTCTGTAAATTGCTTGGCCAGCTGGCCTATCTGATTCTCTAGGTTCTTAATGGAAGCATTTGTATTTTTATTGTTGGCTCTAGTCTCCTCCATGAAAGCATTGGCGTGTTGAGCCATCTCATTAGAAGCCTTAGCCATTTGAGCAAAAGCTTTTTCCCACTCAGCCGGCTCTCTTTGTTGATTCTGTGAAGATTGAGCATAATTGTTGGTATTGTTGGATTTGAAATCCATACCAGCTCCTTGAGTCCTCCGCTGAAAATTGTTGTTACCACCAGGGAAATTCTGATTTCTTTGAAAGTTTTGTTGTGGAGGACGCTGATCATACCAGATCCCATTCACCTGCAATTGTTGAGGCGAATCTTCTGACAATGGATTAGAACATTCACTAGATTCATGACTTTCTTGGCATTTATCACAAACCAGAGGAGTTGTTTGAACCTTTGACACTTGAAACTTGTCAAATTTTTCACTCAAGCTGTCAAACTTTTTAGACAATGATATAACATCATTGTCTGCTGGCTTTATCACTGCTCTTTTTATGGGAGCTAGTACACTCTCATTCTCATTCCGTGCAAGTTTTTTGATTAGATCTATAGCCTGTTCAGATGTACTCTCCCGGATAGAACCTCCAGCTGCGCTATTTATTATCATCCTTGTTTCAGGAGTGATTCCATTGAAGAATATTGCCATTTTTCTATCATCAACTCCTTCATAGTGTGAACACTTCCTGTTAAGTTCCTGAAATCTGTTCCATGTTGCACAAAGTGATTCTCCTTCCAGCTGGCAAAAATTTGTGATTTCATTCACCAGCTGATTATATTTCTCCATGGAAAAGAAATGAGCAAAGAATTTGCTGGGCAAATCTTCCCATGTAAGGATGCTATTTGCAGGCTGCCTTTTATTTGTAATATTGAATTTTCAATCCCAACGGCAACGGCGCCCAAAAACTTGTTGGCAATTCGGCAAGTCAATTACAAAGTCCCAATCGCACAAGTAATAAAGTAGTAAAATAATCGTCTCCATAGGGATTGTAAAACAATTACTACGATAACCAGTCCTCTTAAGTTGGACAAATCGATTGTTTGTTGTCAAATAATTGTAATTCAAATTAAATGACAAGAAAAGTAAAAGACTTGTTTTTATATTTTTGTTAAAAAGGAAAAAAATAGGAACGAAAATGAGTGTTTTTGTAAAAAGATATGAGAAAACACTGCAGCCAGGGTACATTCACCAAATGATCCCACTTTTTACTCTGGATTGATTCACCATATTCATTGAAATTAATAACTCAGACAAATTATCATCTTTAAAATAATTAGTTAAATCTCAATCCCTTGGTGATCTAACCCTTTAATTCAATCGGAACCCTAATCCCTTAGTAATCCCGCATGAAATTAAGCATTATACAGATAAATCAAATGACTGCGATTTATACAAGGGATTCAACCCCCGCGCTGAGAGCGTGAGAACCGCACTTGCAGCGCGGGGGAAGCAAAAATGGCAGAGGCTCCCACGCCCACAGCGCGGGAACCACGCTGCCAGCGTGGGAGGCGCGAACAATTGAAATTTGAAATTTGGAAAACTAGGTCAAGGTCCCTTATAAATAGAGACTCAAACTTGAAAGAAAAGATACACAAAAAAACCCTGGAGGCAGATCCGGCTTGGAGGAGAGGAATTCGTTCTTCGTGTTCGTTGTTCGTCACCCCGTTCTTGTATTTTCCTTTCTCTTTTTTTTTTTAAGTTTATGTTGAATCTCATATCAGCAATCATGATGTTGATTGGCTAGACCTATTTACTGACATGATCCCTTTGTGAACATCTGATACAAAGGATTGAATCACTCTGTGTGTTGATTTTAATATACTTCATCTATATCTTGTCTGTATTGTTATTATATCTGTTAGATCTGATCAACCTAATAGGGGATGATATTCTGGGGATTAGGGCTCGCAATAGGAATGTTGGGGTTCTGATTCTGAAAGGAGATAAAGATGATGATTTATGCATGTTCTAGGGATAGACTTGTATAAATCGCAGTCGTTGGATTTATCAGCGTAATGCTTAATTTCATGCGGGATTACTAAAGGATTAGGGTTCCAATTGAATTAAAGGATTAGATCACCATGAGATTGGGATTCAACTAATTATTTTAAAGATAATAATTTGTCTGAGTTATTAATTTCAATGAATATGGTGAATCAATCCAGAGTAAAAAGTGGGATCATTTGGTGAATGTACCCTGGCTGCAGTGTTTTCTCATATCTTTTTACAAAAACACTCATTTTCGTTCCTATTTTATTCCTTTTTAACAAAAATATAAAAACAAGTCTTTTACTTTTCTTGTCATTTAATTTGAATTACAATTATTTGTCAACAAAAATCGATTTGTCCAACTTAAGAGGACTGGTTATCGTAGTAATTGTTTTACAATCCCTGTGGAGACGATCTATACTTACTACTTTATTACTTGTGCGATCGGTACACTTGCCGAATTGCCAACACCCGTCAAGCCCCAGCTCTCTCGTACTCTGTTGAGGCTCCCCAAATACCTCGCCCACCACCAGACTTACAGGCTCATAACCCAAACTTATGAGTGACACCCGCTAACACCCCAGGACGCAATAAACCCCTAACTTACAGCCTGCGCCTAACGCTCATACCCCTCGATTTTAAGGGACCGTCCAATATCGTTACTTATGTGGGTGACACTGATCCCTTTGAGTGGATTCAAAAGTTTGAAGCAGCGATGACCCTTCGTGGCGAAACCGATCTCCTCATGTGCAGGACTTTTCCGACGCTTCTGGGCGAGATAGCACCGACCTGGTACACCACTTTACCAACCGGTAGCATTGCGTCCTGGGATGACTTGGCGAGCAAGTTCTAAACCCACTTTGCCACCAATCGTCCAGTTCCCAAATCGGTCCACTCCCTTGAAAAGGTTCACCAACAATCAGGGGAGTCCTTTAGGTCTTTTCTGGACCGCTTCGATAAAGAAGCCCTGCAGGTGCAAGGCCTAGACCCTAAGGTGCAAGTGCACATACTCCTATCAGGTTTTCAACAAGGAGCTTTCGCCTACGAACTTGCTTGCCATGAAATTACTGACCTAGAAGAGGTCAAATGGAAAGCCCAAGAGTTTATGCGTATTGAAGAGTACAAAGGGAGTCGAGTAGATGACGCCCACACCCAAGAAAGGAGCTCTAGTAAAAATAAAGACCACGTTGAAGAACGAAGGAAGGGTCACAAATCCTCCAAATATGTTAGTCGCCCATTGGGGCGTGACGCATCAGGGCGCCAGTCTCACAGCGTCCTGCAAACCGAGTACAAAGAAGAACGACGAGGTAGCCCAAAGCACCAATAGCAAACCCGGGAAGGCACCGTATACTGCAAGTTCCACCGCAGTAATGACCATAGTACCGAAGAATGCAGGCATCTCAAAGATGAGATTGATGAACTTATCAAGGGCGGGGCTCAAAGACGGGTGGGCGACAATGTTTGGGCCGCAGGAAACATCAGGCGATACCGCGAGCGTAGCAAGTCACCAGAACGAAGGAGAAACAACCAACCTGGTCATCAATCTCGCCATGAACGTGATCGTCGAGAGGACTCTCCACGAGATCGCAGAGTGCAGGTTAGCCAAAGCAATTAAGGAAGATGAGAAGGAGATGATGAAGATCCAGCAGTCACCAAACATGGGGTGATAAACATGATTTCATGAGGGCTGAGCGGAGGCGGAAAGACAGTCAACGCTAGGAAGAGACACTTGAAACAATGTTTGGCGGTTGCTGGTAAAGTCATCAACAAAGTAAAAGTGGATTCAGGTCCAGCCAAGCCTAAAATCGTGTGGCATTACAACGATTTGGGCGACGTCCTTCCCGAACATGACGACCCTTTAGTCATTCAAGCAATAATCGTCAATTTTGGCGTTAATCGCATGTTTGTTGATCACGGCAGCTCTGCTGATATCTTGTTTTTACCATGTTTCAAGGCGTTAGGATTTACAATTAATGACTTAACCCCAGTTACAGGTGATCTTTCAAGTTTCAACGCAACAACCACCAAGCCGCTTGGAATGATAAGCTTGCGTTTATCGTTGGGAACGCCACCCACATCAAGGTCAGCCGACATCCAGTTCCTAGTGCTTGACACCCAGTCAGCTTATAACGTTATCCTCGGCAGAAGGATGTTCACCGCATTTGAAGTAAGTGTGTCGCATCCGCACTTGGTGATGAAGTTCGTGGCGAGGGACAACAAGGTTGGGATAGTAAGAGGTGATTAAATGGTAGCCAGGAGTTGCTACAATATATCTTCGAAACCAGCACATAAGGTCACCTTCAAAGAGCAACTAGTACCCCACCAGATAACAACCCAGGTAACAACAAGCAACCCCAACGATAATGGTAAGGAGCTTGACCAGTGTTTCCTTGTAGAATTCGATCCACGAGACGACCCCCGGATGAAGCATTCCAGGCCCACACCAGACGAAGCTTTGAAGCATGTAGTCCTAGGCGATGAGGACCAAACAACAACCATCGGGGCGTTCATTAACCCAGAGATGAAAAACGGATTGATCAAGATGCTACGAGATAATAGAGACCTATTCGCGTGTAAGCCGTTTGACATGCCTGGCATTAAACCTGAAGTATGTTGCCACCGGTTATCGATGGACGCCAAAGCCAAGCCCGTCTCACAGAAGAAAAGAAAATTCGGCCCCGATCGCCAAAAGGTTATTGACGAAGAAGTAAAGAAACTCAGGGATGCCGGTTTCATTCGAGAGATCAAGTATACAACGTGGCTCTCCAACTCGGTGTTAGTCAAAAAGCCAAGCGGGGCGCGGAGGATGTGCGTTGATTACACTGACCTTAACAAGGTATGCCCCAGGGATGCCTACCCCTTCCCAAGCATCGACCAGTTGGTAGATAACGCATCCGGATTCAAGGTGCTCTCATTCATGGATGCATATTCAGGCTACAATCAGATTCCGTTACTGGAGGAATACCAAAACAAAACGGCGTTCATCACTCAGAACGCCAATTATTGTTACACTCTGATGCCCTTTGGGCTAAAAAATGCTGGGGCCACATACCAGCGAATGATGAATGAAGTGTTCAGAAACCTGATTGGCGACAGCATTGAAGTCTGCATCAATGACATGATCGCCAAGTCATAAACACCTGAATAACACCTGTCGCACCTTCAGGGCGTGTTCAGCAGGTTAAGGAAGTACAACATGCGACTCAACCCTAGCAAGTGCGCGTTTGGGGTGCCAGCCGGGATATTTCTAGGTTTTATGCTGACCGAGAGAGGCATTGAGGTCAACCCTGATAAGTGTAAGGCCGTTTTAGAAATGCGAAGCCCCCAAACGGTCAAAGAGGTTCAGCAGTTGACCAGGAGGTTAGTGGCCCTTACTCGGTTCTTAGCCAACTCTGCGCATAAATCCCTTCCTTTGTTTGGCTTACTCAAAAAGGTTGCACTTCTCAATGGTCCGACTACTGTGAGAAAGCCTTCCAGGAGTTCAAAAGAGCTTTATCTTGCCCACCCGTACTCACAAAGTCCGACAACGGAGAGACTTTATACTTGTACCTTGCCGTCAGGATCGAGGCCATCAATGTCGCTTTGGTCAAAGAACCAAAAGGTGAAGCGCAAAAACCAGTGTACTTCGTTAGCAAAGTTCTGCAAGGCGCCGAGCTCAGGTATCAGCAAGTAGAAAAGGTCACCCTCACACTTATTTTTGCCGCACGAAGACTGTGGCCGTATTTCCAGTGCCACCCAATCACCGTCAGAACCAATCGGCCCATTCGCCAAGTGTTACAGAAGCCTGATCTCGTTGGACGAATGATGTCATGTGCGATTGAACTATCGGAATACCAAATCAGTTATGAGCCAAGAACCGCCATTAAGGCTCAAGCCTTCACAGACTTCCTAGCCGAGATGACCCACACCTGTTCAGTGGACAATCAAGTCAACGAAACCCAACCTCCGGCGACATGGAAGCTGTACGTTGACGGCTCTACCAATGCCAAAGGATCTGGTGCCGGAATGATAATTGAAAATCCGGACGGTGTGGCAATGGAGCATTCCTTGACTTTCAATTTTAATACAACCAACAACCAGGCGGAATATGAGGCCATGATATCCGATTTGCTTCAAGCCAGGGAACTAGGAGCCCAACATCTCAAGGTCTTTAGTGATTCACGGCTAGTAACCTTTCAAATTTCAGGCGAGTATCAAGCAAAAGGCCCGCTAGTGTGCAAATACTTGGAAAAAGTCAAGGAGATAATGCTGACTTTCGAGACAGTCAAGGTTAAACACATTAGGCGATCTGAAAATGTGTGGGCGGACATCCTCGCCAAGCTGGCCAGCACGAAGAGCCCAGGTAATAATCGTTCGGTCATCCAGCATAACTTGCCTAACCCATGCATTGTCATGAGTGTTACAGTCGCGCAACTGCCGCAGATACCTGGATCACCCCTATCGCCAATTACCTATCCGAGGGAACACTCTCGCCAGACCAAAAAGAAGCCAAGAAAGTTGTGCGAAAAAGTGCCCACTTCTGCATGATGCATGGGCGATTATTCAAAAGAGGCTACTCAACCCCACTTTTGAAGTGTTTGAGCCCAGGCAATGTGGAATACGTGCTAGAGGAAATCCATGAAGGAATCAATGGCCACCACATAGGCGGTCACTCTCTGGCAAGGAAAGCACTTAGAGATGGATTCTACTGGCCAACCATGGAGCGAGATTCCCATCACCATGTCAAGAAATGAGAAAAATGCCAACGGTTTGCCGACATACACAAAGCCCCACCAGAGGAACTAACGACGATAACATCGCCTTGGCCTTTTTATAACTGGGGAATGGACATTCTTGGACCTTTTCCCAAGGCGATGGGACGTGTACAATGGTTAATCGTGGCCATTGATTACTTCACCAAGTGGGTTGAAGCCGAGCCAGTTGCTACCATCACCTCTCAGAAGGTGAGGAAATTTTTCTGGAGAAATATCGTCTACCGTTTTGGCATTCCAGGAGAGGTCATTACTGATAATGGCACCCAGTTTACAGATTCTAAGTTCCGAGAGTTGATGACAAGCCTACAAATTCGACACCACTTTGTCGCAGTAGAGCATCCCCAGTCTAATGGATTGGTAGAATCGGCCAACAAAATGCTATCCAAAGGAATTAAGAAGAAGTTAACTTCCCATAAAGGAGCTTGGGTTGAAAATCTAGAGGGCGTCTTGTGGGGCTATTGGACAACCGCCCAGTCTAGTACCCAGGGAAACCCCTTTCCGGCTAACGTATGGCACGGAGGCTATGATACCAGTAGAGATCGACGAACCCTCCTGGAGAAAGGACGAGGTAACAAAAGTAACCAACAGCCAGAGTCTCAGCGAAACACTTGACCTACTTGATGAAATCCCAGAACGCGCAACGCAGTCAGAGCGTCAATCCAAAGAAAGGTCGGCCATTAGGTACAACAAGAGAGTTATACCTAGAAAATTTCAACAAAAAGACCTCATCCTCAGGCGAGCTGACATAGGGAACAAGAATGCCCGTGATGGAAAGCTCACCCCAAATTGGGAAAGACCGTATCGGATAGCACATACACTAGGCGGGGGAGCTTACGCCCTAGAAACGTTAGAAGGAAAAGCCATTCCAAGGGCTTGGAACGTTGACAAGTTCACAAGATATTACATTTGAACCACAATGTAACCTTCACACTGCCCTCTTTTCCTCTCCAAGTTTTTATCCCAATGGGTTTTACTTGGACAGGTTTTTAATGAGGCAGGTAGCATTTGTTTAATAAAATCGTGTTGTTCAAACTACTCTTTCGCCAGGAGTTCTATAAGTACAATTGTAGGATGGTTCTCACCCCCGCCCCAAAGCTGGACTGAGATGGTTCTCACCCCCAGCCAGCGTACAAGTTTTGGGACGGTTCTCACCCCCTAGTGCATGAAGCCTTGAAAGATGGGAATTGGGCTCTAGCCATACAAGAGGAGATGAATGCGTTGGAGAAAAACAAAACATGGGAGGTTATTGATAGACCTAACAGAAAGAAAGCAATAGGGTGCAGATGGGTTTATGCCCTGAAATATAATTCTGATGGAACTCTTGAGAGATACAAGGCTCGATTAGTTGCCAAAGGTTACACTCAAACCTATGGCATTGATTATGATGAAACCTTTGCTCCAGTTGCAAAGATGAATACGGTGAGAGTCTTGTTATCCCTTGCTGCCCATTACAATTGGGATATAAATCAATTTGATGTGAAAAATTCTTTCCACAATGGTGAGTTAGAAGAAGAAGTCTACATTGAAACTCCACCTAGTTTTGATTCTGTGAAGGGAGAAAATAAAGTTTGTAGATTAAAAAAATGTCTTGTTTGGATTGAAGCAGTCACCTCGTGCCTGGTTTGGAAGGTTTACTAAGGTTATGATGACCTTAGGATACAGACAGAGTCAAGAAGATCACCACACTCTTTTCTTCAAACGTTCCCATAATGGGAAGCTTACTATGCTTCTTGTATATGTTGATGATATTATTATCACAGGTGATGATTTTGTGGAGAGACAGATTCTGCAAACACGACTTGCCTCTGAGTTTGAAGTCAAATACCTTGGGAAACTTAGATATTTCCTAGGGATAGAAGTAGCTCATTCAAGGAAAGGAATTTTTATCAGCCAGAGGAAATATGTTCTTGATCTTCTCAAAGTAGCAGGAAAGCTCGGGTGTAAGCCCTATAATACTCCTATTGAGCAGAATCACAAGATAGGCTATGTAGAGGAGAGTCCTCCAGTTGATAAAGTACAATATCAACGGCTAGTTGGGAAATTGATATTTCTGGCTCATACTAGACCAGACCTAGCTTATGTTGTTAGTGTTGTCAGTCAGTTTATGCACGATCCAAAGGAGAAACACATGCAGGCAATAGAGAGAATTCTTCAGTATCTTAAAGCTACTCCTGGTAAAGGATTGTTATTCCGACGTGATGGCAATCTCTCTTTAGAAGTTTACATTGATGCTGATTATGCTGGATCCGTGACTAATCGTCGTTCTACCACTGGTTACTGCATGTTTCTTTGCGGTAACTTGGTGACATGGAGAAGTAAGAAACAAGATGTGGTCGCCAGATCAAGTGCAGAAGCTGAATTTCGAGCTATAGCTCAAGGCATTTGAGAGTTATTGTGGCTGAAAATTGTACTTGATTATCTCAAAATAAAATGTGAGGGACCTATGAAGCCGCTATGTGATAATAAGTCCGCTATTTGTATAGCTCATAATCCAGTTCAACATGGTCGGACTAAACATATTGAGGTCGACCGTAATTTCATTAAAGAGAAACTTGATAGTGGGCTGATTACCACTCCATACATTCTCATCGGGCCAATTGGCTGATCTATTGACAATGGGACTTCCTTCAGACAAATTTCAAGAACTTACTAGCAAGCTGAGAATGATAAATATCTATTCCTCAGCTTGAGGGGGAGTGTTGTAAATATTGGTTATTTAGTTATTATTATTTGTTGTATTGGGCCAAGCCCATTAGGTCAAGAATTATGGTTTTCATTCTCTATAAATAGAGACCTCTTTGTACAGATTATTTACACAATTTCAATAATATTCCTGATTACCATTTTTCAAGTATGAGTTTTAAGACGTGTCTTAATTTGAAGACTTGAATTTTCTAGTGGTTTGTAACTTTGAATGACTTTATTTTGATATAGCTAGTGATTTGTATGGCTGAAATTTTAGTCTTTTTGAAATATCGAAAACCGATTCAATTCAAATGGAATAAAATTGGATTGGATTGGAGCGGATTTAAAAAAAAAATCCAAATCGAAAGGATTGGATCGGATAATTTTTGTTTCAAAAATTGATCCAATCTAGACTACGAACACCCCTTCAAATGGACATTAATTTATTGTTTTTTTCCCTATCGTTATAGTGCAAATTTTGAACAGTTACAAGGGGATAAACTTTATAGTACTTAAAAGTTTAGATAGGGTTAGACATTGATATTTTATCAGGGTCAGGGTCAGGGCAGACCTCTCAACTTATTCGAGGATTTCTCAGAGGAATTACATATTACTCACCAATAAAATTCTCACCTAGCGAAATTAGAACTCATACCGATATGGAATATGAGCATAATCCTTAACCAACTATATCTACCTTCGATGGTTCAACGGCGATAAACTTTTATCAAGTTTTCCACCTTATTTTGCCAGGGGTTTATACCTTTATTGATGGGAACGTGTCATTGGACTATTATACTCTACCTTGAACTGCTACGGTTGTTATACAATGTAGATACGAACCGTACAACCTTATTTTGCCACGAGGTTTATATTTTATCGGATAATTCTCAAGTTTGACAAGTTTTAAAATTATTAATTTCTTGTTCTTCATTTGTTTTATAATGTTGCATAGACTTTTACTGAAAACAAAAAATAATAAATACAGTTGTATAGACATTTTAATACTCTGGAATCCGGAGAGGACATAAATCTGAATTGAAGTTACACAAAAACAGCATAAGCAAACAAAAATTGAGAATGTAATTTAGAGGGATATAAAATGATTCCGCTTTTTTTATATAGGGTTTATTTTTTTCATGTTGTAGAGATATATATATAAAAGTGTGTGGGATATGTTTTCTCTTTTTCTCTCTTCTCCTCATATAGGTCCCAAACAATTTTATGTGTGAATAGAAAATAAAATCTATCTTCTAAAATTGAGAAATATTAACCCATTATATATATATATATATATATATATATATATATATATATAAGGGTTATGTTTATCTAGGCAGTCTTTCCCCTGCTTTTTGCAGAGAGGCTGATTCGAACCCGCGACCTGACACACCACGGCAAGCAAGCTTAACAAGCCGGCCCTTCCCCAAGGGTTATGTTTATCTCATTTTACATGAGATAAACTAATTTTTCTACATAGAAAAAAGGTCTCACCATTCTTTTTTCTCTCTCCTCTTACATGTGGGTCCCGCTCATATTTTTATTTCTACAACATGAGATAATTTCTTTCCTACAACATAAGAAAAATATATCCCTTATTTAGAAAACATAACTTTTTATCAAACTAGTGCAAAATTTCAGTATACACCAAATGTCCAAATCTATCCGAAGTTTGTCATTGTCAAAAAGAATTTACCAATAGAAAAGATTCCACTACATACACTGCCAACTGCCTTTTTTAATACTGTTAATTGCACTTTGCTTTTGCCATAATGAATATAATACAGGAGGAGTGACTACCAAGGAATTTCCCTCCTTTCAACATTGAAACCTTGTAGTTTACCACAATAGCTCCTATCCAAAATAGAAGCATGACCTGAAAATTGACAGCATAACTTGTTTGAATTTGACCATTGAAATTGATAACTGGATGAATGTCATTCCTCAAATATCTTCTGCTATTAGTGAATGGTATTGAAGATCCAAACATGGAATTTCATATTACACAACCTTAAAGTTTCAAAAATAAAGTTGAAATTTCAGTTATAGAACATGCTGCTAACTCAATGAAACAGTTAGTGTTTCCTTTGTTTCAAGCAAACACTTCTTACATTATACTTCAAAGCTAGAAGTGAACTCCAAGATTGTCATTACTTGCATTACATGCAACCCTAAGATTCACATTAGCAAAAGACCAAATATCATCAAGAACTTATTGGTGTGTACATATTTATATATATATAAATTGAAGAGGATAATTTATTCAGCCAACCCAATAAGGTGCAAGAAATAGCAACCAAGTGGAGAATAAAGATGAAATCCTTTGCTTACCTTTATTTTATGTTCTTCTTTTTTGCCTATACTAACATCCAAGTTTGCCTAGCAGATTGTGATAATCTACAAGATAGTTGTCCAGCAGTTCCACCCAAAAAACAAACCATATTCATCAATGGCTTCCCATGCCAAAACCCAGCTAATGTAACAGCTCAAGATTTCAAGACCATGGAATTAAGCAACCCTGGCCCTGCAGACATTTTTGGTGCATCCATAAAAATTGTAACTGCTGCTGATTTTCTTGGCCTAAATACTCTTGGCCTCTCAATTGGAAGAACTGACATTGAAGGGAATGGCCTAGTAAACTTTCATTATCATCCTAGAGCTACTGAGATGATCTTTGTTACCAAAGGTGTATTGTTAGCTGGATTTGTTGATACCCAAAACAAGTTTTTCCAAAAGTTTCTCAAAGTTGGTGATGTTTTTGTGTTCCCCAAGGCTTTGTTCCATTTCTATCTAAATAATGGTGTTGAAGATGCCACTGTCTTCTCAGTGTTCAATAGTCAAAATCCTGGCCTTGTATCCCTTATTCCTACAACTTTTGACACAACATTGGAATCCTTAGACATGGTAAAGAAGAGACTCATGTCACTTGCTTCTTCTGAAGTTCATGATGTTACCAGTTTCACCTCTCCAGAATTCGAAAGCATTTATAGTTAGTCATTTCAAACTATTCTCTCATGACATGCTAATTATTAGTTCAAATATGTGTAAACCAGCGCAATGAATAAATGAAAACAGTTTTAAGTTTTGTTTCTTATTGAATTTTTCCGAGTTACATTAAATTATTTAGCTAACCAAAAGAGGGAGGAAAAGATTATGAACCCCCAAAAATGTCTTTCGATATAAGTTTTTCTTTCCTAAAAACATTTTGCAACTCACCTCCTTCTTAATTCATAAGAGAAAGAGATACCACTTCATTTTTATTTATTTTTTAATTAGAAACTGTACCGTTGGGATCTATAAGTCCACTATGTTCCTGTTGGGGATGGAGTCACTGTATGGGTTATACCTCTAGCTAAGGTAGAGACCAAGCTAGGCGGTACTATTCCAAGTATATGCAAACAAATAACAATGGGAATGGGTGTGTGTATGTGTGACTCAATGTAAATGGGCAGGATGGGGATGGAGATGGGGGGTATTTATAGGGGAATGAGGATGCTCTTCCCCTGTGAGTTGGTGAGGGAGTCAGCCCTCCTTGGGATCAGCTGAGAGGTGGTTGCATCACTGCTATAATAGCAGTGATACAGCCCATGTGCCTGGCGATGTCAGCATATAACGATAGGATAGTTTCCACTTATAGTATCTGGGGAGGTCTCTCAAGCAGTTGGAATCCCAAGATGAGGCATTTTCGTGTCTCATAGGGAGTACAATCGCCTTGGGGTAGAGGAACTGGAGGACTGGTAGGGCTGACGTGGATAAAGGTGAAAGGGTTTGGGCCTAAGCCATTGGGCCATATGACGTTGGGCCATTCGCAACAGAAACCATCAAACCACCTCAATTTGAAATGTACATCTTATTAATTAAATAATTGAGACAAAGGAATAACTTGAACTAATATATCACAATTCACAAGATCTCTTCTAGAACGATTTGAAGTCAGAGTTGCGAGACAGTGATAAGAGATAAGGAGTGAAGGAGAGAAGCGGCACCTATAATGCATGTAATAGTAATCAGACTGATATAACATAAGTAATATAAATAATGATATCCAATGTACATATTAAAAACTTAACAAATGAAAATTCTCAGCAAAAAGGAAAAAGAACAATGTCATATAAACCTCCAATTAGCTGATTAGGGGTAGTAACCAAAACAGAAGAAAGAATATGAATTAAATACAATAAACTTTTGATGGGGATAAAAAAAACCCTCTGAGCTTTGAACAAAAACAACTGGGTAATGACAATGCTATTGCTATCTCATGAGAGGTCTTCAGTGCCTAAATCTGCTCCAGCAGACCTCTTTGAATGTCTCCAAGTAAACCCAAAATCTAAACATAAGGCTGTCTTTTAATATATAGTATAGTGCAGTATATTCTCCTCTATACACTATACAAGTCTGTTTAGCAAGTTTGATTTCCATACCACTAGTGACTTAAGAAATTCCATGACCTGCAAATACAACATTATGGTAGAATATATGTCATTAGGAAAAAATAACAATATAAGCAATGAAACAGACCTAAGTGATGATGATTGTAAAGAACCAATTCAACCCAAAAGCTTGAGTGGTTGGGTAATGTTGTTGGGTGAGGCTACATTAATGGTTTTATATATCTCAACACAACACGACCCCTCACACCCCTCACACGAGAGCCCATTGGGCTTGAAGGGTGGAAAATGCACAGGCCCACCTACCTGTGCGAACAAAAAAATTCCACTTCAAAGAAAGTAGGAGGCGGCGAAGATCGAACCCGGGACACGAGGCTCTGATACCATGTAAAGAACCAATTCAACCCAAAAGCTTAAACTGTTGGGTGAGGCTACATTAATGGTTTTATATATCTCAACAATGATCAACATAGTATCCCAGTGTGTTGGCAAACAGCATGTTTAATGCCAAAGAAAATGCATGTAATTACAAGAAAACTTTGAAAGAAAACATACAAACTGAAAAACAATCGAGAGAATTACCTCTAAATCATCTGTCCGATCATCTCCAACATATATAGCTAGCACGTCATCACAATTGTTAAGTCCTAAATAAAAATTTCTGATGTCATTTACTGCAAAACAAAATTCTGATATCTAAAGAAAGTGACCTTTCACAAAAACAACAAATGAACTCACCAAGTGACTCAAGTAAAAATGTGACAGCTTTTCCCTTATCCCAGTCAATCAAGGGTCGGACCTCTAAAACCTGAAAATTAGTAATCATAAGTTCCTAAAAGTAATATAATAGTTAGATCTCTCAAAAAATGAATCCAAAATTTGTGTCTAGAAATAGTACCTTCCGCCCATGTGTTAACCGTAAC